>CAHIKZ030000413.1:1192500-1205000 GCA_903632075.3 Acanthosepion pharaonis
TTAAATGTATATAATGACAACTCTCCTCCATCTTGGAAATTTAGATAGAATAATCAAATGGGTCAAAATGTTTTTATTATAGCTAAAGGCAAAGATCAAATATTATTCCTGTGAACACCTGAGTGTGTTTTTTCTCAATACTAATAACTAAAGACATCATTTTTTTGAAGAAAAGAAATCACTGTTGCTGAAACATCAATACACTCAGTTAAGTTGTAAGATTCTCTTCTTGAAATACATTGCAAGTTGAAATCTAAATCTGATAGAATTTATTCTGGTCTAGCTTACATTGGTTCTTTTATTGTACTTGTTGTTGCTGTCTTTTTTGCCTTGGGTTAAAAAATAGTGAGTCCAAAATTTTAGAGTGAAAAAAAGGAGTTTTAAATGTTTCTTGGTAAAATTAAAGATAAAATCAGATTAAAAATCAAGAATTGTAAAAATCAAAATTGACTTTTTATTCTTTATTTTGTCCTTAAAAAATGACAAAAACAATGATCTGAAAGAAAATATTACAAATTCAAAAGAGCAAAAAGATAAATTCTCTGCACCAAAAAATGTATCTATTTTGTAGTAAATGGAAAAAATATATCTATTTTGTAAATGGAGATAGTATCTTTTTGGATTCCTGTTCACATCTGGATCATCCAGCAGACAAATTAAAAATTGGGAAATGTAGATAAGGCTGGCTGATGACTGAATTTGGTTTTTGAATCACCTCAAGTAAAATACACAGCTGTTGTCATTAAATAAAACCTTTGTCTGAATGGAAATTGAGAAATGAGTTTTTCTTTTTTATTCCTCTTCCTTCTCCTCCTTCTCTTTCTCCTCCTTCTCCTATTTTCCTTCTCATTCTTCTTCTTCAATAAGCTTTCTTACAAACAACCACTTCCTATGATGCCACCTTCTTGCTTGTCAGGAATTTTTATTCATTTTTTATTATATAATTCTTTTCAAATTTCCTTTTATATTGTCTTTCTCCATTTATTCTTTTTATTTTTCATGTTTATAATGTTTGTTTTGCTTTCATTTTCTTGTAAATTTTTATGCTTTTTTGTCACATTCATCTTTTTTTCAATGAATTTTTGTATCTTTATTCAATACAAACACATTTCATGTATGAAGATATGCGATGTAATCTAAACACAAGTACACACATACACTGAGAATAATACACACTTACACATACACACACACATACATGTATATGTACAAGGAGTATTACATATATACATGTATGTACATAAACTCAACACACATATACATACAAAAACACAGATTGAAGTAACACACAGATATACACACAGAGATGCATACATATAAACCCTGAAAACTACATATAGATACATATATATATATATATATGTGTGTGTGTGTGTATGTATATATATTTTTATTTTTAATCATTTCACACCCAAGCAAGGCTATAAAACCACTAAGACACAGGGTTACTAAGTATGAGAAAATGTAAAAAATCATTATTAATGAGAAAGAACAATAAAAGAATAAGAATTAAGAAGACAACAGATAACGATTGACAATGCATTTAAATTTTTGTACATCAAAGTTGACTAGAAAGCAAGAAGCCAAAAGAGAGTTCCACAAGCGAGAGAAGAAACTGTTAGCATAGAACTTACAGTTAGAGCTAGTCATTTCAACTGTAAAATGATGAAAAACTTTTGCTAATCTAGCACTTCACTTAAATTCATAAAGTCTAGGTATCAGAGAGGAAAGTTCATCAAAACAATTACTATGAAAGTATTTATAGAAAAAGCACAGGAAAGCTACATTATGGTGATCAGAAAATGACTGAAGCTGGCATACCATCTCAAGACCAATAACATTATCAAGAATCTTTAAATATATAGCAGAAGCACCAGACAAGTTGTGTTAGCAATATTCAAAGCATACATTGAGAATTATATATACAAACACACACAGATAAATATAAATACACATATACATGCCCAAACAAACAGAAAGATGGAAGTACCATGTACATACATACATGCACAGACATACAGACATATATATATATATATATATATATATATATATATATATATATATATATATATATATATAATATAAACACTAAAAATTACATATACATATGTACACTGAGAATTGCATATATATATATATATATATATATATATATATATATATATATATATATATATATATGGGCAACTACATAGGAGAAGCCTCAAAGAATTAAAATTCAAGATTATATGAACACAAAGGGATATTTTATAAAAGAATACATTAAATGCATTAGTTGCTCACCAGACTATAATTTTACTTTAAAATGCAGCTTTAATTAAAAGAGAAAACACTTTACTTAGAAAAAAATGTATGGAAAGTGCTTTGATCACTAGATCATCCACATAAAATTTGTGTTCAGTTTTGTATAATATTTCACCTTTCTTTCTTCTATTATCAAAATGTGGCATATTTAATAACAAAAATGATAAAAACATAAACAAAAAATATAAAGAAACTAAATAAAATTGGTTAGACTGACACTTCTAAAAAGAATTTTAGTTAGATGTTTAAAATTTCAATATTACAACACTTTTAATGTTTCCTATCTGTTGTAACCTAGGAAAGGTTACTGAAAAGAATAATCAAATTGGTAATGAACGATAATACTTTGGACAAGAACAACACATATAAGATTTGCCAGTGGTGTGTAGAAGAAGTAGTCAACTGCTAGAAGTGAATCAAGTGAATTCCATAATGAATTTCCAATTCTAGACCAGGTACAGTATTCACTACTGTATTTATGTGAATGGGAACATACCCATTATCATCCGTAGATATGATACAACACTATGCATAATTATAACTAATGGTTGCCCGTTTGTATTCCCCCTATTCTTCATACACATATATAATTATATCAACAAAACATTATTTTAGCTCAATGAAGTCCTAACACATGAAACACATCAAAAAAAAATATTATTCCATATTGTCATTAATTTACCTAATATAGAGGGTGTCCCAAAAAATTTGACATCATTTTAAAAGCAATTATCTTGAAAAATATTAAGTCTTGCTCAATGAAGTTGAATAGTTTAGGTGTTGAACATCATAAGTTTATTATGGAACTGATTTTATAAGTGTTCAATATGTGCACCGCCTGTGACATGGCACACATCATGTCGGTAGCTAAGCTCTTGCCAAACACACTGCAGCATGTCTCTGGTAACATTATTCAGTGCAGAAGTGATTCTCTGCTTGAGTTCATCACTGCTAGCAGGAAGAGGGGGACATAGACCAGTTTCTTCACATATCCCCATAAAAGGAAACTTCTCATTCCATGTATAGGGATATCTCATCTTGTTCTTATTTTTAGTACTGGTCCGTTATTGCTCACCATTTACACTGAGTTCAAGTACACACTACTCATTTCAGGGATTGAACTCATAATTTCTATGTAACCAAAATCATGAACCAATTTTAATCCACTAGGTCTGTAGAAGAGTTCTCTGCAGAGAACTTGGAGTCATAAACCTAACCTGGCTTCTGATAAGTGCTGACATGCTTTACTGCAGTCACTGAAGATTTCTCTTTTTTTGCACCTGTTGAATACTTGCTGTCATTTGTCTTTCATTTCCTTATTAGCAGCTTCCATACAATTCTTTTGTTGGCTTTATGTATGGACAAAATAAGACAAGAACATTGCCCAGCATGGCACTCTTTTCATTCTTCTTTTTTTTTCAAGATCAATTCCTTTCCATAATGCTGAATTATGTAGTGAGGTTGCACCAAACTTTACTTTACAAAAAGAGAATCAGTCCTGTATGATGATGAACACATATTTCTTAACAACAGCTGATTCAATGATTTTCCATTTCTATGCAATGTGATAATGACTTAAACATTTTCCTTATTCAAAATCTTTCAATGTCTATTCACATCGCCCTGTGTAAAATGAAGCAAGAATCTTATTTGTCTATATTTCTGAGATGAGATATTGTAATTATTTACATTGTTTGGACTGTTGTCCTCATCTTTATTGTCATATCATGATGTTTCGGCTGTTGTATTCTCCAGCCTTCTTCGGGTGATATATACTGGAATTTTGAATCGAACTGACCATGTGGAACAAGAACAATCTACCCTAGTGGATTAAATAAAGTGTTTGGTTCAAAATTCCAATGTATATCACCTGAAGAAGGCCGGAGCATGCAACAGCCAAAACATTGTGAATATGGCAACAAGTTTGTTCTTTGTGTTGTGCCAGAAGTTTTTTCTCATCTGAGACCATTCTACACATCTGCAAATGTACCATTCATCTATGCATTGAATACTGTTGCCATATATGGTCTGGTGTATCCTGCTGTTCATCTGGAGGTCCTTGACAAAATCCAAAGAAGGATCTGCAATGTAGTCAAACCTGGCCTGGTATCTTGACTCGAGTCACTTTCTCACAGACGTGATGTGGCTTCCCTCTATCTTTTCTACAAATATTTTCATTGCATTTGTTCTGACAAACTATTTTCCCTGGTGCCCTGACTACATGAATTTAAACATGTTACTAGGTTGGCATCTAGGTCCCACCCTTTTAATGCTGAAACAAATGTAACCACCACTTCTACTCCAACAACTTCTTCTCTCACAATTCTCGATAGTGGAACTCCATTCCTCTTATTTGCTTCCCTGATAACTACAATCTTCAAAAATTTAAATGCAATGTCAATCATCATCTTCTGATGTCTTGATCCCCATTCTCCTCTTTCCTCAGTTCTTATATAGCCAGTCTTTTCTTTTACTTTCACTCTCTGTAACCCTCTGTATACTAGTGGCACTCCTGCCTTGCTTTAGGTGAAATGCTTAAAAATAAAAAAAAACAAAAAAAACAAAGATGAGGACAAATATCTTAACAATGTAAATAGTGTAAATATGACTCTTATTTGTTTATCAAATATTGAATCCTTAAACATAATTGTGTACGAAGTTATCGTAAATAATAACTATATAGTTCTAAATGACGTTTTCTCTCAAACAAGTCAAAAACAAAAGAGAATGTAACTTTGAAAATCTATGATATTCATCACTATTTAGACAATATAATAGACATTTATAACTGACAATAATCAATAAAGTTAAAAGTGTTTATGTGATCTTGCGGGGGATGATTCAGTCTCTACTCTCGGCCTCTTTGCTACAGATGCAACATTGCAAGCATCCTGCTACTCTATTGCTATATCCATGGCAAATGTTCAAATGGGAGAATCATTCTTTACTTCCACTACCCTGACATGCCATGCTATTTTCATAGAGTCAAATCGCACTCATTTATTCTGTATCTCAAATTTAAAGAGAAAGCTACTTTGTGGATGCTTTCCCGAACACTACATTCTGATCCTGTTCAGGTTAATCAATTCTTATCTATCCTCCTCATCCTCATAATCTTCACTTCTTACCATTTCCACTTTTGTTCATATCTCACCTCATTTATCAATACCATTTTAGCAGTAACCCTATATCATGAGTAACTCTTGAGTAGTTTATTGGTTGAACATTGATATAAAAATCATATATAGTTTTACAACTAATTTGATGCTTGTTTACAGAATATTTTATACAATTATATGTACAAGCACATACATAAAAAAGAAACATATTACACAGTATTCTCATAAGTGGTTCAGTTTAAAATTCTGAGAAGATCTGACAGACATCTGAAGAAGGCCAGAGTATACACTGGTTGAAACATTGTTAGTATAACAGCCAATATGTATATATAATTTGAATACAAGGGATGTGTGAGTAGTATAACAGATATCAGCATGGAAGGATAACAGAAAGCTGTTTAGATTCTAGCTTAGCTCCCAGCATTCATTTGCACACAAATGCCCTTGAAAAAGGTTTAAATCTATATCTTCTCCCCCATTGCTATCGGTTAAATGGCAGCATAGACTAGGTTCTCTAGCCTTACGTGGTAATCAGCCAAACAGAAGGAAAACATTGAATTTTAAACCACCCACACATCCTATACTTTTGAAAAAAAAAAAACCATGAACCCACATTTCCCTGAATTCTATATATAGAAGTGTGAGGTAGCCTAGTGATTATCAGTATAGAAAACTGAATCAGAAACATGACATCAAATTCCAGCTAAAGTAACTTGTGTTCCCTTTGCATTGATGATCTAGGGAAAGGCATGAATCCACCTTTCCCTGTGTTCAATATATGTACTAAGTGGGAATGCAAAGTAACCTAATAGTTGTTAGCATGAAAAACAAAATCAGCAAAAACACTTCTAATTCTAGTGGAGACTGCTTGTATTCATTTAGCAATAATGCATGAATCCATCTCTCCCTGAATTCTGTGTCAACTAAATACGGATGCAGAGTTGCAGGTTATCAGCATGGAAAACAGAATCAGCAAACATTTATAATACATTAGGATGCAAGTTTGCATAAAGGTTATCAATAGAAAAAACAGAATCAGAAAACTGATTTCAATTTTCAATTGAGTTCAAAATCTTGTAATTAGAAACTTTATTGCTAGCATCTTATACTGATTAAAACTCTGAATATAAAAACTATTCCATTCAATGTCAACCTTGACATAGATCAGTCATGTGAAAAAAGATCAACAAATTAAATTTTGCTTAATCTGCACTTTATATAGCAGCAAACCTGAAACTATTGATCACCTTACCTCAGGATGTTCAATACACTCACCTATTGAGTGCAGAAAGCTGTCTTGACAGGGTAGGTTAATATCTGCATTGGAAGATCTGTCATCACTATGGGATACAAACTGATATAAACATCATCCTGAATGTGTAGTTGAAGGAGCAGATGTTACCAACCTCCGGGATTTTTCTTTCAACCCAGATGAACAATACAAGCAAATTGCCCAGACATTATTATCAAAAACAGAAAAGAAAATGTTTGCACACTGATTGACATGAGCATACCAAGTTACAAAAATATCTCTGAAAAAGACATTGGTCGGAATCACATACAAAAAAAAAAAACTACATACAAATCTAATAGGTCCAATAGGCAAATCAATTCCACAATTATCTCCATTCCTACGCAACTCCTCCTCAGAAACAAGATTCCTCTTGAATGAGCACACCATGCTTTTATGCACCTGACCCAGTAATCATTCAACCAATGAATGCCCAGAACCAGCCAATAAAAATGGCAACAAGCGACACGACTACTTCCGTCCACATGAAGGGCTGCCTGATTCACCTTCATTCTGAAGCTCACAAATTCACCGTCTCCGCACTCCATTGTAAAACATACACACAATTCTGGCCATTTTGGGTCACCAAGGTAAGTCTCCACAACAACTATGTAAATACAAAGACCTGGAGATGAAATAAAAAAAAAGTGTGGCACTTAAAAACTAAAACCCTTCCTGTTGTGACTGGAGCTTTGGGTCTGATAAAGAAAGAAACTCAAGAAAAAATCAAGAAAATACCTGGTGCACCATCTCTCCAGGAAACCCCCCAGGATATAGTTCTAACAAGCACAGCTAATATCTGACAAAGTGCTTTATCCATTTATTTTTTTTTTAATAGTTGTCTTTGTTTAATTATGTGGAAACAACAAAAAAAAATCACATCCTTTGCTTACCCAAGGTTATTGCTTATGACTAAGACATGTGATTATAAAACAAATGAAGGTCAAAAAGAATGTTTTTAAAAATAAAATGGCACTTAAAAACTAAAACTGTTCCTGTTGTGGTTGGAGCTTTGGATCTGATAAAGAATGGAACTCAAGAAGAAATCAAGAAAATCTCCCCAGGAAACCGCCATAATAATTCTAACAAGAAAAAGCCCATATTCTGCAAAGAGATTTTATCATTTGAGTTTTTTTTTTTTTTTTTTTGCTAATAGCTGTCTTTTGTTTAAGTGGAAACAACAAAAATATTCATAACATATTATTTGCTTGTCATTGCTTATAACCCGGCATGTGGTTATAAAACAAATGCTGGTGAAAAAGACATTTTTTAAAATAATAATATCAATACTGAATTAAATACATTTGAAACATTCTTATATATAGGGTGATTGAAAAGTAACTCCTTATTTTATGTATGAGTGGCCGTCCAGGAATCCTGACTTAATAACCATTGACTTTTTTCTTTGGAATTGGTTAAAGCAGCAAGTCTACTATACCAATCCAAGACTTTGGAAGAACTTGAAGTGCAAATACAAGAAGCTGTGGCTTCCATACCACAAGAGTTCCTGGTGAAATCAGGTGATGCGATTCCTGGGCAGCTCAAGAAGCTGGTAGTGAAATCTGGTGCCCATATTTTAAATAAAACTTACATGCTAAAAACGCTTTCCTCTCATATCCATTTCTTGTAAAAATGATAGTTAATAAATAAATTATATGTATTTTAAATTATCTGTATAATAACAATAATAATATTTTTTTTACAATGATGTTCACGGTTTACAATGCTCAAGAGCCACTTGAGATAGAAAGCTACAGAGTAAAGGTGCAGTTTATGCAGATATGTGTGAAGATAATGGTTAACCCTAGACTTGAACAGGTTAAGGTTGTATTAATAATAATAATAATAATAATATTAATAATAATAATAATAATAATATTAATAATAATAATAATAATAGTTCTAACAAGCACAGTCAATATTCTGCAAAGAGCATCAGTTGTGACTAAGCATGTCATTATAAAACAAATGCAGGTCAAAAAGAAATTTTTAATAATAATAATAATAATAATAATAACAATAATAATAATGACCAACAGTTTATTTACACCTATTTTGTCTTCCGGAAGATTCTGAATTCTTTATCCATGGTGTTTCTCATGACAAAAAGAAACAAGTTTTGGGGATTATCTGATGTAACGTACACCTGAGGAAAACTGGAAAAAACAAATAGTGGTGAAATCATTGCAAAACAAAATAACATAGATGGAAATACTAGTTGGAATAATTTGTGGAATAATGAAAAGACTTCAGCTGAAAACTTCAGACAATGTCACTTTTAGCAATTCTTCATCTTACCATTTTCTCTCTCCTTCCATCTCATCTTCATTTTCTTTTTATTTATTTGCTGTCAACTTTACATTTTTGTGAGATTTTTGTTCATCACTCTTCATCTTTTCCTTCTTCTTATTTCTCCTTCTTCTACCTTTTCCCTTCTTTCTCCTTATCTCTCCTTCTACAACCTTTTCCCTTCCTTTTCCTATCATCTTTCTTTCTATGCAATAGGCCAACTCATCTTATTTCATATCATGATTAGTCTGTTTTCCTGGGCAGTATTAAATTTCCGTGTCGTTTTACAATATGATAAGGACAAAAAGCAAAAACAAAAAGACATACACCTACATTTATGTATATAGACATATGTATACTGTCTAATGTCACATATTCAAGAATTATTCATGCTCACACATGTACAGACATATTTATTCCTAACATACACTTACGCATATATGTTGGGCATGCAGTAAAAAGGTATAAAGAAATATAAAATAAACGGAAAAAATATCAGCTAACATTGAGCTTACATAGATAACTATATTTCTTCCATATAGACAAGTTATATTCAATTACAGTTCTATATATAAAAGACAAATTTTATAGGTCTGTCTATCAGAAAAATTCCTTGGGAATAAAGATTAAGGCAGTAAACTGGATTTAGCCAAGAAGGTACACACACACTTACACAACACAAACAAATCTAGGTCCAGTGGCAGATTTACCTATAGATTTAACAGGCTGAGGCCTAGGGCCTCAAAATCTAGGGGTTCTCCAGCCAAGGTGTATAATATTTTTGACACTGTGTAGCAGAGAATCAGGTCAGCTTCTGAGTTGGTTGTATGTGGGGCTGTAAGCGCCAGGAGTTGCAACCCCTTCCACAATGGGCTGTTGAGAGCAGACCTTCTACTTAGAGTAGGTGGTGCTGACTATTTGCATATGAATGATACTGGGTAGGTATTACCTGATAGTCAGCATGAGTCTGGGACTGGGAGAGTTATATAACACCAGCATTTTTATCAGTCAAGACAGGTGTTCTCAACGTGTGGACATGCGAAAACCAGACAAGATGAACAAAAAGCTATTTTGACGATTGACAAATGATGGCAGACACCAAATTTGATTTAAAGTTAATTTCCAAGTTTGACACTCAAATCTGAAGGCATCTTGAAATATCTGAAAGATGCCTTCCAAAAGCTAAGTAAAGTAATATGAAATAGAAAATTTTTGTTAGAAACAAAGAAAAGAATACTGAACTTTTATGTAATATGAGTCCTCCCACATGGCAGCGAATGCTGGACAATCTTTTAAAAGATGAAGAAGAAACTTGAAGCAGAAGAAATCTGGTTCTACAGAAATAAACTGAGAATAGCACGGACTGAACATGTGAGCAACGACAAAATCTTAGAGAAAATGGAACGTATACTTAACACCAGGAAGAGATAGTTCAAATTTCCAGGGTACATAATGTGAAAAAAGGACTTGGAGAATTTGACACTCACAGGACACATTGAAGGCAAGAGGGACAGAAAAAAACAATTTGGGCATCTAAAATTTTTAATTTCAATGTTCAGATGTTCCTTTTGCTCACAACCATTGTGTTCATCTTGTAATTGATGCTTAGTCCTTTCTTCTCATTTTGCTTAACTACCTTCTGTAGGACTTCTTATAATTTCCTTTCTATGTCTGCTATCAATATTGTGTCATCTACATATCTTGTTAACATTGCAGCTGCCAATAATAAATCATGGTAGGACTTCTAATTCTCTCAGAATCGCTTCATTGAATAAGTCCAATGGGATCCAAATTAGGGAAAAGATCAATAAGTTTTCATTAATCAATTCACAGATGACACCAGAATAAGAAAGGAATAACCGACTAGATCTCTGGATGATGGAAATGCTTGGAAGAAAAATTTCAAATGTGCTTGTTTGAGAATGGTCAAATAGATAAATTATGTGGTGACAGTCAAATTTTCTGACATGCCAAATTTGGTAAATTACCATTAAAAATTTTATTTGAAACAGTTTAGTTTTGGGGAGAATTAAGAAAAAAATATTTTGGCATTTTGAGGAAGCAACACAAATTCTGCCAAATTCCTGTGCAAAATATTTTCAAAATATGCCATAGGAATAGAGAGTTACTTTCTTAAATATTGAATTTGAGTGAATTCATTTTTCTGCTTACAAGAAATTATTATTCTTATCGACCTGTAAGATATGCTTTTATTACCCTCCACTCCAAGAATTGATTCAAATATTACACTTCTCAATGCAATGTAATTATTGACTGTACAGGACATTTTTACAGTGGACCAGTTTCTGTCCAAAAAATGTTCTTGTCAAAAATTTTTTCTTATAGGCCAGCAACTATGGCAAGGACACTATTGAAAGATTATAAAGTGATCTGAATAAGAAAGTCAGGAAAATATGCATTTTTTTCGAAGCTTCATCTGCAATTCAAAGAATTTGGAATTTTATTTTACTACTCTCATTTTGTCTTTGTCAATGGATTATTCAACTAATTTTGTATTTTAAAATAATTCTACAGTGATGATAAGAAAATGCCTCTATCAACTTCTGCATCATTGTATTATTAAAAAGAATGTCGAATACTGATATCTTTACATACAATAAAGCTCTGACAAGCATTTTTCACTGATGCCACGAATTTACACATGCTACTAGATTGGCTTTCTAGGTCCCACTCTTTTACTGTTGAAATAGCTAATTGCAATTACCACTTCTACTCCAACAGTTTCTTTCCTCACACTTCCAACCTGTAGAAGTCCCTTCCATTTAATTGCTCCCCTGATAACTACAATCTTCAAGAATTTAAATCCCTGTAAGCCCCTGCATACTAGTGGCATTACCGCCTTGCTAGGAGTAAAACAATTAAAAAAGTTTTTTGAAAAGAATAATAAGAACAAATCTTTTAAAAATACAAAATTTTCCAGAATTTATTTTGACCAAAATATCTTATTCATATGAAGTATAATTTTTCAATCTGTATATACTCTGGTTTTCTATGAGCTTTGCAACTTTTCAGTTAAACTGTGTATTCTATTATAAAAGAATGAACACTTCAAGGAATTTTTCAGTTTCTGAATATCTTGAACTTCTTAGATCAACTGACTAGAAAAAGGATTTTTGCTTGAAGACAAATAAGTGATAGTCTAATTGTGTCAGAGTGATAAAATATTATGCATGCAGAAGAACTCCCCATTCCAGTTGCATGATAGTCAGCTGCATCATATTATATTGCATATGAACATGTACATTATGATGCAGCAAAATCACTGGTTGATTTCCTTGCCAAGAAAAAACCTGTTCTCTTACAATACTTCAAACAAGCCAGTTGCTCATTCAATTACTGTTTAGTAAAAGTTTTCCTAATCTAAAAAAATTCTAATTCATAATAAAGAATTCTCTTCCACCATTTGTAGAGAAGAACTTATTTTCTCTCAGTAAATTCCACTTCAATGGATATACTGAAAATCTCAAGATTTC
>CAHIKZ030000413.1:1210000-1265000 GCA_903632075.3 Acanthosepion pharaonis
AACACACTCTGTGTCTTATCAAGTGATGATGTAGAGTGTGTTGAAACAAAATGGCTATTTTTGTAGTGATTTTATAATATACTTATGTTATAATTTTTTTATAAAAATAATTATATCTGCTCTACTTTTGTATTGAGCACTCTTTCAAGAATAGTAATTGTTGGTTATTGGAATTCATTCCGTATATACCAATTATATACTTGGATGGATATATATATATATATATATATATATATATATATATATATATATATATATATATATATATTGTGTATTGGGGAAGCAGATCATTAATATGTTTGATAATGAACCATTCCAAGTTTCATTTAGCGGCTTTAGTTTCAGGAGAATATGTTATATTTTAAAAATATATGTTTGAAGTGGATGACATTATATAGGCTACTGAAAAATTAATTTCGATTGAGCTCTCTGGGGAGGAAATGTGGGTTTGTAAGCAGTGACTACTACAGCTGATATAGCGAGACTCTTTGGCAAAAGTAAATTGGATCCTGTCGGTCACTGTGTGTTTATCTAAAAATAAATACACTAAAATTCACCTTCATCCCTGCCATGCACTGACGGCATGAAGGTAGTGGTAGAATCTCCGACTGACGCCAATTCAGTCAGGTTTCGATCCTAACTAGAGGCAAACCGGACATCTAGCTATGCTAAAGAGCTGTGAAACAGCAAAACAGTCTGTCTGTGGATGACATTATATATATATATATATATATATATATATATGTATAGATAGATAGATAGATAGATAGATAGATAGAAGCTTTTTATTTACTGTATATACTTGTGCATCATGCAACTTTTAAAGACCTAATTTTGAAGCTAATTTTAAGAGAGTTGCATCATACATGAGATATAAAATTAGCATATGTACTGCTGGCTCTGGCTACACTGTTGACAAAACTATATATCCATTTACTGTAGTCAAATTAGCTTCAAAATTAGGTCTTCAAAGGTTGCATGATACGTGACTATATATGGTAATTTTTCTTGTTTTCTTATAATTTTCTTCTTTTCTAGACATAAATTATGTAGACATTGTCCAAATGTTTTGCATGTCCAAGCTTTTTCAGCTATACTTTTACCCATTATCAAGGATCAATTTATTTTTACTTTTAACTGAATGTATGGATTGTTTTCTGTATATATCTAGAGTTATAGTATACATACATACACTCTACCTAAATACATGTACCCATTAAAATAATGGTTATGGCAATAAGAAACTTGTGTAAATCTCTCTAAGTGCTACAAAAGAGTTTGAGGTCCTTACTGACAACTGGGATGCAGCAAGCATTAAATTGCCAACCTGGTACCCTGAAAATGAAAAGTCGCAGCTACTGATCAGTCAAATCACCAAATAGTTTAAACAATTTAAATCATTAAAGAAGAAAGGAAACAGGGAAACCCAATCCTAAATAGGAAACAAGGGATAAACCTCTACTCCTGTTCAACAAACATGGAAGGAGTATGGGATGTTCATCTATATCTATAATTCTCAAAATGTGTGTGTGTGTGTGTGTGTGATCGGATGTTGTTTATGCATTATCACAGTTGTTATCCGATTTTGATGAAATTTTTTGTTTGATAGATAATTCTTCAGTGCCAGTTTTGAGTTCAACTTGTTGGCGACAATGGCTCTCCACTACTTCCTGTCCATTATAACTCTCAGCAACGTTTTACTATTTACTATCTGTTCTTGGATATATATCTTTCGTAAAAACTTTAATAAAAATAAATATTTTAAATTATTACAATAATATTATTATTATATGGTTCCCTTTTCAGCCCCCACCCCTTCAAATTGTTATCCCCTTAAAATTGTTAAAATGACTTCCCAGAAACTGGGCACTATTTTGGAATATATAGTATAGATACATGCATAGATATGTGTGTGTGTGTGTTGGTTGATTTTGTTTAGCAGCATATCAACGTCTCTATTCATAATTTAATGCTGAAATCTAAATAATTTGAACACAATTTTATGGATTCAACTAAATATATTTTGAATGAAAATGGTATGCCTTCAACTACAGAAAAAATGTATTGTTAGTCATTTGGCTTTAAAAATGTTAGTTTGTTCAGTGGTATATCAATAACTTATGGGTCATTTAATGCTGAAATTTAATTTTCTTGTGAACATTAGTAATTTCTTTTACAAAATATATATTGTTAGTAATTTTTTTATATAATAATGTATTGCTGTTCTTTTTACTATAAAAATGTATTTTTATACTTTCATAGTGTTTTGTTTTTGTTTGGAGGTGTTTACTATTTGCCCATAGCTGGGACCCTTACAGGTGCTACCACCCTGGGTCAGGGTGGACCTAGGAACAACAGAAATTAAGAACGGTTTCACACTCTTCAAAACCTTCAATCTACTATGAGTGTGAGTGTGTATGTGTGCAATAAGAGATAGTTGGATACTGGTCAACATTTAACAAGAGGCTAAGTGTGGATTATCATTAAGGTATTAAAGTTGTCATAAGCAACTTGATAAGTAACTATTTTTTTTTATGAAGCTAGATCAAATCGGTTATTATCAGTTTAATCTTGTTTGCTCTCTCTGAATGTCAATATCACTTATATTTTTACTTGCATTCATATTCTGAGCTGAGGAGCAAAAATCAATGAACTAATATGCATTCATTTATTTTCTTCTTTCATGAGCCATGACCCTTCATGAGGTAGACGATCATGGCTCTCCACATCTTCCACTGTGTTCTTGGGGACATCTTTGAATTCATTTTTAGGACTTATAAACCTAATGTCTCAGTAACAACTTTTACCAGAGCTCATATTGCAACTTCTTATTATTGTTATTTTTGTTTTTCTCTAGCTCTCTATATTACTGGTTCCCATATTGTATTCATGTCTTGGCCAGCTTAAGAGATTTTTGTGGTTTAGCATATGCACTGAGTCCTTAAGTTTTCATATTTTCCAGCAATGTTCTCTGTCTATTATTTCAACCTCATCCCACAGGGGGCGGTGATCTCCCTTTTCCCTCCATATATGATCAGCCATGCATGATTTTCCTACTTCCTCTCGTATTACATCTTTACAGTATTTCTACATTGTAAAAGCATTGGTTGAAGTAATCCAATGACTTGACCCAAAGAGTTATTTCAATATCTGGCTACAGCAGAGGTGAACAAAACCATGAAGAGTTGAGTTACTAAAGGAAAATAACTGAAAATTAGAAAAGGCATGGCACGTGGAACTAGAACAATTTACCATGGTGGATAAAATAAAAGGGTTTGGCTTGAAATTCCAATCTATATCACCTGAAAAAGGGCAGAGTATATAACAGTTGAAACATTGTGAATATAACAATAAAGATGAGGACAATAGTCCAAACAATGTAAACAGTGTAAATAGTTAGAATACTTCATCTTAGAAATATAGACAGATCCTGAAGAAGGCTGGAGTGTACAATGGCTGAAACATTGTGAATATGACAATAAAGATGAGGACAATAGTCCAAACAATGTAAACAGTGTAAATAGTTAGAATACTTCATCTTAGAAATATAGACAGATCCTGAAGAAGGCTGGAGTGTACAATGGCTGAAACATTGTGAATATGACAATAAAGATGAGGACAATAGTCCAAACAATGTAAACAGTGTAAATAGTTACAATACTTCATCTTAGAAATATAGACAGATCCTGAAGAAGGCTGGAGTGTACAATGGCTGAAACATTGTGAATATGACAATAAAGATGAGGACAATAGTCCAAACAATGTAAACAGTGTAAATAGTTAGAATACTTCATCTTAGAAATATAGACAGATCCTGAAGAAGGCTGGAGTGTACAATGGCTGAAACATTGTGAATATGACAATAAAGATGAGGACAATAGTCCAAACAATGTAAACAGTGTAAATAGTTACAATATCTCATCTCAGAAATATAAACAGAAGCTCTAAATAAGTTTTATCTTTGTTATTTCTCCCAAACCCTGTTGGACCATCCATTTACTCAAGCCCATCAAGTATGTTACATATAGCTTTCTTCTGTCTCCCTTTCCCTCCTTATCTCCCCCTGAGTATCCAAGCCCTCCTTCTTCATTAGGTGCCTCAGAAATTTCAACTACCTCTTCCTGATGGTAACTATAGGTTTCATTTTTGTTTCCATTTTCTCTAAAACCTTGTTGTTGCTCACATGTTTGACCTATGATATCCTGAGCATCTTTCTATAGAACCACATTTCTGTTGCTTCAAGTATCTTCTTCATCCTTTAGAAGATTGTCCAATTTTCACTGCCATATAGGAGGATAGATATCATGTAACAGTTCAATTGTTGTAATGGAATGTCCTACATTTCCTATCACCTATGTGGATTGACTATATCAGTAGCTATATATAGTGAGCATTGGATAAACCTGAGGGCTTGCTTCAGGAATTACTAGCCTGCCATCCAATTCCCTGTCCTTCAGTAGTGTATTCTTTTTTACAATAAACCTCTCTTCTTTCATCTACGCATGTGTTGCTGTTCCTTCACTTGAGTACCACCTTTAGTCTGTTTGTAACCTCCTTAAGGATACAACATCAATATTCTTTTCTTTGTTTCTAAGAAAGTTTTTCTGTCTTTTTTAATGCTGTACTTAGCTTTCAGAATTCATCTTCGGAAGTTAGTGTCGCACGTTTTGTCCTCTGTTAGAACTATTCCCAGATATTTAAATTGTTATACTTGTTCAATTTTATATTATAAATTATTATATATATGGAAATGCATACATACACACACACACACACACATATATATATATATAATAGATCATATTAGGTATTATATATATGAAAATACATACACACACACACATATATATAAATATATATATAATAGATCATATTAGGTATTATATATATGAAAATACACACACACACACACATATATATATATATATTTCTAAATATTCTTTGGTAGAGAGTATCTGTAGAGGAGACAAAATGACTAAAAAGAGAAAAGACAAACAAATATTCTTAGATTACATGTTTCATCCTCTGAGGGACTTTATCAATGTAATGTAGTATTCATTTTGCTTCACTAGTCAATTTTTACTTTAATCACTCCTATAAAATTAAATCTGGTATAATTTTAGTTTTCTACTTAAGAGCATTAAGAATTTGCAGCCCCCAATACTTCCTCAAAGAAGAAACACACATAGAAAACACATTAAAAAATCTCTAATATCCTTATCACTTCCTCTGCAATGCAAAGAGAAAAGCACACAAAATACACAACTGCAACAAAAATAACAACATTATCCACAATAATGAATTAAACAGAAAGAGATGCATAACACTACCTATCAACGCCATAACAGCCAATATTCAGAGCAATTTATCCTATCTAAACAACATGCAAATAGTCATAATCACTTCCAAAAAGTGCTCAATATTGGGGGTTGAGTCTATAAATATAAAAGTGGACACTGAAGTCAACATTGAGCAGTGACAGTCTGTTTCATGCTTAAATGCATGGCTGAAGATTGCCTGAAGTTTTTTTATCTATCTATCTATCTATCTATCTAATATATATATATATATATATTAGATCATATTAGGTATTATATATATGAAAATACATACACACACACACACACACACACATATATATAAATATATATATAATAGATCATATTAGGTATTATATATATGAAAATACACACACACACACATATATATATATATATATTTCTAAATATTCTTTGGTAGAGAGTATCTGTAGAGGAGACAAAATGACTAAAAAGTGGCACTATGCTCCTTGGGGTGAGTTAGATAAAAAAATTACACACACACACACACACACACATATATATATATATATATATATATATATATGAAATGGATTAAATCCAACATATTGTTATTTTTAATCTATTTTGTTTAAACATTATTTTTTATGGATACTCATATTTGTGTAGAAGCTCTGTTTTTTAATTAAACAGTATTTTCTATCTACATCTTTTATGTGGCATGTCTCTTCAGGATGTCATGTCTAATCTATCTGAGAATATGTACATATAGTTTCATATATATAATGTCTTATATATATATATATATATATATATATATATATATATATATATATCTTAGTCAAATTATGATTTTCACCCAGGACATAGAAATTATTTCACAGATTATTTCTATCTCTCTGCCTTGAACAATTTGGCCAACATGAGTTTGCTTATGCCTTTGAGAGAAAATAAGTTATTTAGATACAGAATACATGTTTATCAGCAAAAGAATGAGCCCAAAAGGCAAATTACAAATTGTGGATAGTGATACTAATTGTGGATACTAAAATCAAACAAGTATAACAATTTAAATATCTAGCAATAGTTCTAACAGAGGACAAAAAGTGCGGCATGAAATTCAAAGATGTATTGGGATGGCCAAAGATGAATTGCAGTAGCTAAGTAAAGCATTAAGAGAACAATCTTCTAAAGGATGAAGAACTTACTTGAAGTAACAGAAATGTTGTTCTACAGAAATGTGCTGAGGATACAATGTGACCGAACACGTGAGTAATGACAAGGTTTTAGAGAAAATGGAAACAAAATTGAAACTTATATTTAACATCAGGAAGAGTCAGTCAAAATTTATTTATAAACAATAAATATATTAAATATTATATATGTGTGTGTGTATATATATATATATATATATATATATATATATATATATATATATATTCAAATAATAGGAAAGAATAGTCAGATTTGTAATCCAGAGTTCTTTAACAATTATTTTTATTTAAAAAAACAAACAGTGCTCGATACAAAGTAGAGCATAATGTTATAATTATTTTGAAACATAGTTATTTCTGTCAAGATGGAGATATATTTTTAAAATATATATATATATATATATATTTATGTATATATATACACACACACATATATATACACACACACACATGCACACATAAACACACACACACATACATATATTTATATATATATTGGATGGGTTTGGGCAGCAATTTTTAATTTATTCAGATGTACTAAGGGAAGCCTGAAGTTTGTGGGCTAATATTTTTTATCTAATATTTCTGCAATTATACAAATACTAGAAGCATAGACCATGACTGTCTATATGACACATTATCATTTTTATATTATATTCAGGTATCATATATTTATTATTATCAATAAAATGTTCAGCTCAGTTTTAAAGTATGTTACTTGAAGTGTATAACATTTCCAATAACTTAACTATGCATGAATAAAAGCTGAGACTTTGCAGTTAATAATTTGATATATGTTTTATAATCTGTGTAGTTTTTATCTTACACTGTAAACTCTAAGTTAATTAAATTTCATTTTAAGTTGATAGCTACTCAATCGGGATTTTTTTTTAAGCATTATGCCCCGATCAAGGCGTGAAGCCACTAGGATGCAGGGGGTTGCAGAAGATTTGGAGCAAGAGCAGATAGAAGAAAGGATGAGGAGAGGGATAGTGGATAGATCAAGGTAACTGGAGATGTCGATTGACATTACATTTGAATAGTTGGAGATTATAGCTCTCAGGGAAACAGTAATAGGGAAGGGTGTTCCACAGGCGAGAGGTATGGTATGAAGCTATTGGAGTAGAAGAGAGTGCTACATTTAAAAGTTTCTACAGTGTAAGGGTGGGAGCGGGATGCTAGCCTCGTAGGGCGCTTGAATTCATGGAGTCTGGGAACCAGTGAAAGCAGCTCATCGGAGCAATTGCCATGAAAGTATTTGTAGAAAAGACAGAGAGAGGCGACGGCGCATCTGTGAGAGAGTGACTGTAGATGAGATATCACTGCTTATTACAAATTTTCATTAAAAAGACATTTTTATTTTATATGGAAGTGATTAATTAATAGAATATGTTCTAATTACGTTTCTTCTATAATTTCAATCTATTTAATTTGTTCATTTTACCAAATCTTAATTTATACATTTTTTTTTAGTTTTTCTTTACAAACATGTTATATAATGCAACTAAAACTTAAATGTGTACAAACATTTTTTGTTTTCCCATTATATCTAAAGTATTAACTACTTTTTTAAAAGATTGAAATAAGTATACACAAAGTGTGAAACCAAATAAAAAATAAAGTAAGAATTAAGGCAAACAAGAATAAATAAAAATACACATTTTATCTTCTTTATACTTTACAGGAAAACTTTATTTGATCTGTATCTACATTATCCACCTAGAATATCCTTAAAAATCCCTTGTTATCCTCACAAAATAAACATGACTCTTCAGCTAATAACAAAGTCTTTCAGATTGACTTAATAATACTTGAATATCTCTTCTTGGCTTTAATTCCGGGCAACTGTGCCAAAAGAATAATTTTTTTTGTGCAACAATTAGTGGAGTTTTTCATAAACATTCAAAGTAGATTATCTCGCAAGAGGCAGGGATTAAAAACTTCAATATCCAAAATGTGGTATAGTGAAGTTGCCAGAGATTATTGTAATTCAATCAGATAATCTGTCTTCTTATCAATATGTACAAAGTGGGGAAAATCTTAGAAAGAAAAGTATAAGAGAGGCGGGTCAATGTTGATAAAAAGAAACAGTGAAATAAAAGAAAAAGCAGAGAAGAGTTAAAAAGAAGTTAAACAAGGAATAATATCAAGGAAGAAGAAAAGGGTGATATAGAAAAGAAAGAAAAGCTGTAAAGAGAGAGAAGTTTGAGAAAAAAGAAGGGAGAGAAAATAGAAAGAAAAAGAAAGGAAGGATATTTGTGAGAGAAAAGAATAGGATGATGATAAGAATATAAAAATAGGTATAGAGAGGAAAGCAGAAGAAAAACAAGTATTGATAGACATAAGAAAGAAGAAAAGAGGGGTGGAAAGTTGTAATAACAAAGAGAAAGAGAGAAAGAAAGTAAAGAAAAAGGGGAAAAAAAGAAAAAAAGAGAAGAGAAAGACTGAAGGAAAGGTTGAATAAAAAGAGAACCTGAAGAAGAAAGATGAAAGTAGACATGAAAAGTTTCAAAACAGTGAAAAAGACTGGAGAGAAAAAGCCAGGAAAGTGAGGAGGAGGAGGAGGAGGAAGAGGAGGAGGAGGAGGAGGAAGAAGAAGAAGAAGAAGAAGAAGAAGAAGAAGAAGAATTATTAGAAAAGAGTATGTAATAGGGGAAAGCTAGACGATGATATAAATAAGAAAAGAAGGAAAAAGAGAAAGAGGAAAAAGTAAGTATAAATTAGGAAAGATGAAGAGAGAAAGTGTGGTGGGGAAAAGAGAAAAAAATGATAAGTAAAAATAAGAGAGAAAGAAAAGTTTTATTAAAAATGAAGGGAAAGTTTTTACAAAGAAGAGAAGATGGGAGGAAAAAAAACAGAAAAGAAAAGCCTAAGAAAGTAAAGAGAGGATAAAAAGAAAAATTAAAAAAAAAAATTAGAACAAAAAGAGTGGAAACCAAATAAAAAAATGGCGAAGGATAAAGGATAAACTAAAAATATTGTGAAAAAACAAAGTGAAGATGAAGAAAGTTAATAAAAAAGAGAAAAATGTAACAACAAATAAATAAAGAAGTAAAAAAAGCAAGGAAGGCAAATGAATGGAGAACCAAAGGAGAATACTCTATGGTAAAAAAGGCAAGAATGAGATAATTGAAAAAGGGAATCAAATTAGACACATCAAACAATTATTTGATCTTTGTCTAATTCTTCTGTCTGTTTCAACATTATCCATCTACAATATCCTTTAGAAAATAAAATCCTCAGTAATCAAACATTACCCCTTCACTTCATACTTGAATTTCTCAGTCTGAGTTAAAACTTTCTTTGGAAGATTATCACTATGTTGGAATTGCTAGGTAACCTTGACATATTTGGGAAGGTCATCAGAATAATCCAGAATGAGTAGAAAAATAAATTCAGAAAATGAATTCAGTAAATAAAAAAAAAAAAAATTGGGGTAAGACAAGGACGTGTCTTCTCACTAGACTTATTCAACTTATACAAGAAGGCGATTCTGAGAGAATTAGAAGCTGGCCACAAGCTTAACACCATTTATATGCAGATGAAACAGTGTTGATAGCAGATATAGAAAGGAAACTACAAGAGGAAAGCAAGAAGAAAGGACTAAATATCAATTGCAAGAAGACAGAATGTATGGTTATTATCAAAATAGACAATCCAACATACTAATAACAAATTGAAGATTCCAAAATCAAACAAGGACCACAATTTAAATATCTGGGAAATTTTTTAATAGCTAACGGATAGCGTGACAGTGAAAGCTGAAGGAGCATTAGGATAACAAAAGATGCTATCCAAAAGCTAAGCAAAGTATTAAGAAATTGAAAAGTTTTGTTAGAAACAAGCAAAAGAGTAATAAACTGTTACATAATACCAGTTCTTCAGTATAACAGTGAGTGCTGGACAATCTCTATGCAGATGAAGGAAAGACTTGAAGCAACAGAAAGATATTGAGAATACCATGGATCAAACATTGAACAATGACAAAATTTTAGAGAAAATGGAAACAAAAAGGGCACTTATAGTTAACATCAGCAAGAGATAGTGGAGATTTCTAGGGCACATAATGAGGAAAGAAGGCTGAGAAAATTTGATACTCATAAGACATACTAAAGGCAAAAGGAAAACAAGGTATAAGCTACCAGGCGAGCTTGAATAAATGTTCGGCAGAGCAAGTTTTAGAAGAGATAACAAAAGACTGGAAATTGTGGAGAGCCATGATTGCAAATGTCATGAAGGGATAGCACATAAAAGAAGAAGAATATAAGATTGTTCAGAAAGTAATGTCACTGTTTTGTAAGAAGAAAAATATCCAATTCAAATGTAACATATTTCATATTTAAGAAATATGAAGTATCACTATTAACAATAGCCAAAGCCCACTGTATATTAATTCTTTTATTACTTGCTGAAAGAATTTATGTTTCTGAATTTAAAGAATCCTAATAGTGCTAAATTGATTTCTTCTGTGCTTCTAAAGGATTTGACATCAAGATAGTGTTCCAGCAAAATAAATATAAGAGAATCTTTAACATGCTAAGCAAGCTGACTTAGAAGGATACAATAAAATATCCAAATATAATGATTTGGTTTACTGAGTTTATTTTGCTGCATTGTCATTTTAATGAATGACACAATTTTTACTGACCAAAACTGAAGAGATAAGGCATAAAATTTTCCTCTTGTTGAAATTATTGACAATAAAATCTCTGATTGTCTGTTTTTTATAGATGAAAATTAACATATTTCCCTGATTGCTCACCAAAATCTTACATAGTTGTCATAGGTTTAAATGATGAAATAGTGTTTTCATTGAAAATCCAAGATACCCTTAACATGAATTATTTTTATAGTGGCTTATAAAGATAATATTGTTAAGAAATAAATTAAACTTTTGTTAAATTTGACTGTCTTATTCCCTCAACAATAATATTATCTTACATTGCAAATGACCTAATATTTAATCAGTTTTTATTTCACTTGAATCAAGAAAGTCACAGCTCTGTTTGGTGGTCCTATTGTTTTTTTTTTTATTAAAATCCAATATATTATGTTTATGACAAATTTATTTGGCTGGAATAACTTGCAATAACAATTTTAATTCTCTCAAAATACGAAATTGGCCGATACATTTTATTTTATAACAGAAATGTCATCTTTAGATTCTTAAGAGGTTAAAGTTATTCAAGTGTAAGATTGTATTGGCTTCTAAAATATATTTGATAAAAGAAGGACAATAAGAAAATAAAATTGTCTTTATTTATTAAAAAGAGTCATTAATCATTTACGGTTTGTTTGCATAATTGAACTCGTATTTTGCTATATTAATGACTGTTTAGCAACAGCAAATATTACCACCTGTTTAAAAAATGGCTTTTAACAAGTGGAGCCAGAGCGTCTTGGCAAAAATCATCTTTCCTTGAGCATTGTGGATTGGTGCTACAGAATCACAAACAAAGAATACCAAGTAACAAAAATAACATATCACTTGAGGACTATCAACAGCAGCAACAACAAAAATGGATAGCGCATGTTGCTCACAGAGAAAATAATGGCATAATAAAGACATTGACATTCTACACTACTTCAAATAAAAGGTTAGGAAAGAAACTCCTGACAATACTGGAAAGAGTGATAACAGCTTGAGTAACCTATTTTCCTGAAAAATCATTTTAAGTAAAATATTTTATAAATTTCAACCAAAAGCAGTACTAATTGCTTGGTCAACAGTGACATGCAGAAGTTTGGTGATGTTTGGTGATACCCAGGGCAAACTCCTTGATTGTATGCTCTTATGACTCAAGTCGAATGGGCTGTAGGGCCTAGTACTGAGAAATTTGAGAAAGGAAGACATTTTAAATATCTAAAAACAGATGAAACATAAAATAAGTACATTATTCAAAGTAAATATAAACTAAATTTTTTATTTCACTCCTTGTTCGGATGCCCTTTTGATATGGATGCCTGCAGTTGTTGCAACCTCTGTCTCCCCTTTTGCATGCAACAGTTAGTCAATGAATGTCAAATGTTTCCTTGTAGAGAAACAGCTAATTTTACCATTGCTGCTACCATTAGAAATAACTAATATTACAAACTGTTTAACAAATACCCCACATGTAAGATGTGTTGTAAAACTTATCTAATAATTATATTGAGGTTACATGATAAAGGTTGATTTCAATAGTAAAACTATTCTTTTCAGTTTCCTAACTAGATTAAGTAACTTACAGAAATAGGGTTTAATGAAGAATTGCATATCTATATCTATAAAAGGCAGGATGTGTGTGTGTGTACCAAATGCACGGCCGCAATTTTTAACAGATTTGCATCAAAATTTACATGCACATGCTCCAAGTTAGGGGGAAGACCAAGACTGACATTGCATTTCCCAACTCCCATCAATAGTTGAAATAATCGATTTTTTCATGCTTCTATGGCAGTTTTCATGTAGTTTGCAGCCATTTTCTACTGGCCAGAGTGAGAGCCTATAGCTGGCTGCCACAAATAGGCAGGAAGATTCTATTGGCCAGCATGAGAGCCAACAGCTGACTGACATGAATGTTAACTAGCATGCTAGCATGCAAAAAAAAATCGATAGCTGCATTCATCACAAGTGGGAAAAATTTAAATCTGCATGGCACTTTACTCCAATTGGCTCATTCACTTGCTTAAACTCAACGTTGATTCTGATTTCGCAGAACTGGGTTGGGTGTGAAAAAGTATTTATTAACATTCTTTTTTCATTCAGTTTTTCCAGTTACGAGTCCTTTTTTAAAGCTGATCGTTTTGTGTTCATTTTGTTTAGTTCTTTTTTCATAACAGATTTAATGTTTAGTATAGAGCTTAGAAAAAATTCGCAGTGTGAGATAGGCAAGAAGTAAGGCATGTAGCAACATCACCACGGGAAAGGGCACTTCTTTAAAGGCAAGGAAGGGCAAAAATATTTTAAGTCAAGTGATAGCGATTGCTGTATGTGTCGTACGATTTTTGAATCAAGCACGGGCAACGCCAGACCATGCTGCTAGTAAAAAATAAAGATAGGCTTAGCACAAGTTACATTACTCAGATCAGATCAGTTTTAATTTTTATAGGTTTAGGTTCCTGTATTATAAAGTATTTTTCTGGTCACTATATATGAAAAAATAGTTTAGACTGTTATCAGGAAGATGTAGATTAATATTGTGTCTGTGATAAATTTTTGGCAAGATAACCTAATAATTTTATATAAATGTTTGAAAGAATAAACTGAAATTGCAAGAATGATTTCATTTTTTCTATATGATTAGAATGGATGAATATTTGCTCATCTATAAATTGCATTTAAACAAAATTATTCAATTTTAAAGTTTTCATTTAATTTCTAAACACACATTTTTTTATGAGGTCTCTTTCAAAATTATCCAGCCATCTTGAATATCTTAGGATATTTCTTGTGTAGCCTTGATATAATTTGGCAACCAATTAGAAAGGAGCTTATTGTCTATGTATGAATAGGCACTTGTTTAATTTGATAATGCTTTTGAGTAGCTTGTGTATAGAAAATATGAATTATTTCTTAAAAGTTGGACATTCAACTCTTAAAATTATTTGAATGATTATCTAATCATTTAAGGATGACTCCATGAGTGATTCTAAAATAAAAGTTTGGTACTGATGTTTCAAGATTGGTTGGGGATCTAATGAAAGCAATTAATATTCTAGAAAGCCTTTAACAAACAGAATACATGAAAATGTTAAACAAGTGTAGGAAACAATCAAAGGGAATTGGTAAATAACAGAGTAAGAATTAAAAGACAATCTGGGGATCCTACAAACGGTCTAGAACATATCCAGCCATTTTCACTATAATGGATGCTCATTCTGCATGTCACATTGAAAGTATTTTGGTAAAACATTGCATCACAGTCACCTGCTCTACACTCCAAACTTTCTATGATTTCTGGCTTTATACAAAATTAAAATTGCTATTGAATGAGAGATTTCAGATCATGGATGAGATTAAGGAGAATACAATAAGGAAGCTTATGGAAATCTGTAAAGAGTCTTTTGAAAAATGACAGAAAGACTGAGAAAAGTGGGGGAGGTCTCAAGGTGGAGTACTTTGGAGAGGCTAAGACACCATTGCCAGATGAATGCTGCTTTTTTGCAATATTAAACAGTTGGATCATTTCCAAAACAGATAACTTGTATATAAGTGGACATGGAAATTACCCAGTTCTAATTCAGTATTGCCACTGATGTCAGCTTGTTCTTTTTTTTTCATTCTACCTCATTAGTGCAATGGAGTGATGTAGCCAGGGAACCGAATCCTCAGGAACTAGGCGTTACTGAATGGTGCTTGTCCTGACTGAAAAAAAGGGAAAGAGACAAGTTAACATGTCAAGTCTGGTCCTTTTCCATTAAGCCGTCATTCTCAGGACATTATTTATTGTTTTAAACTCTTTATAATTTTTTTAGGTAATTTATTACTATTGTTATTTATTTGATAGTGTTGGGGGTGGGAAGTCCAGCTGACTGTCGCAAGCTGTATCACAAAATAAAGAATGATTGATAAGGGGAGCTTGTCTTTATTTCTCTCCTGAAGGCATCAGATTACTAAATTTCATTATCGTAGCAGCTTGCTATTATTATTTTGCTACAAAAATTTATCTAAGTATTTTATTTCTAGTTCTCTCATCATTCACTATAATTTTTTAAATTAGATTTTTTTTATGTGTTTCCTTATTCATTTATTGACTGAAAGTAAAAAACTAGAAGAATAATTGATCCCCACCCTTAGCTTAAGAAGGAAACTTCCATTATTAATAGAAAGAGCTATTTAGGTACCTCCAAAGAAAAAAGATACCTAACGTTTAAAATTAATTTTTAAAAATGAAAAATCTTTCTTGAAGCTTTTATTTTAGTTTTAATTTCAAGCTAGTAGATTAAATACAATATTTCCAATAAGCAAAAAAAATTGCTGTATTTAAAAACAAATTTAAATTGATTGGAATGAGTTTATTTTTGTAAATCGCTAAAAATGGCTGATTTTTAGACATATTTATAATTCTCTCAGACCAACGTAATTCTTTTTATTAAAATATCTTTCAAAAATAAAATATACTTTACTGAAACTTTATTTGTGGAAAATTAGCTGATTTAAAGTTAAATTAATCTGATTTTAAACAAATATTACTTACTTTAAGTTTAAAATATTGTAGATAAGCATTTTTTATTATGGAAGTAGGTATTTTTATCAGGTTTTGACAACTATCTTGATAGACTTATGTATGGAATTTCTTATACTAATTTACGATCACCTGCTGAAGCAAGAAAAAAATAATTAAGATTTTGAAGTTTCTAAAAAGGATTAAAAAATACAATTTAATAAACAAAATCTTCTTAACAGGTTGAGAAGTTATGGTGTCTCCCGATGAATTTTCAAACAGATTCAATCTTTCTTATCAAATCATGAAATGAAAGTTATTATGAATGGCCTCTCATCTAGATCCTTTCATAATAATAGAAGTGTCTCCCAGGGCTCCATCCTTGGTCCTACTTTGTTTTTAATATTTATTAATGACCTTCCCAGTGACATCAGCTCTCAACTTGGTATTTATGCTAATGATACAACCATTTACTCCTGTCTCAATAGGAAGTTTCATCAGTTCAATAAGGTTAAATTGGTTAATGATGTCAAAACAACCTTCAGTCTGTTGTTAACTGGGGCAAAGAATGGCTTGTTAATTTTAATGCCTTCAAAACTAAACTGCTGTCTATTAAACATCTGAGAGACCACTTCCATTAGTATGGCTGATGCTAACCTCCAGGAGAGTAACTCATTGCGCCTTCTTGAGATTACATTTTTGGCTGACATGAAGTGGAAAGAGTATACTTAATCCATTGCTGCTAAGAAAATTGGTTCACTGTGTCATTCGAGACAATATTTCTCTCCAGAAACTATCTTACATGTCTATAAGTCTACTATTCATCCTTACTTTGAATATTGATGCCACATATGGTGCAGAGCTCTTGCTATATATTTAGAGATTCTTGATAAAAAGAAGAATCAGCTATATTACTGGTCCTGACCAATCATCTCAGCTTCAGTCACTTTCCCACCACAGTAAAGTTGCTTTCCTGTGCTTTTTCTATAAATACTTTCAGAATAATTGTTTGGATGAGCTCTTTACGATAGTTTTGTTCATTTTTATAAATATTCATTGGGACTTAGATTTTTAAATTATTATTTTAAATCCCCTCTGTCCACAGACAATGAATTGTACATATATGGACTAGTTAGTACTTTCATAGCGACACTGCGGTAAGTAAGAATGCATTGTTTTGGTGTAAGGAATACTGCTGTATGTTTGGGTCAGTGTTTGTGGCTAGCTAAGTTTAACATTTAAGACAAAAGAAGACCAACCTTTTCCTATTCCCCATTTTGGCCTTGTGCCACATTTTGTAAATATTTACAAATAAATATCACTTTTTACTATGATACCTAAACTTTATGAATTTAAATACAGTACTATACGAGTGTATGGAAAATGGTTGGACGTGTCACGTGATGCCTATTGAGATTGGGTGTCGTGGGTTCCTGGGACATTCGGTCATTTCCTTCCTTTCAAAAATAGGCATCACTGGCCGTTGGTTGAAAAGCGATTCGCATCGCCTTCAAAAAACTGTTCAACACGCTTCAAGTTGGATTTGGTCGAGATCAAAACAAGCAAATAGAATGCGCGCAACATCACGACCTAATATGCGCAAGTGAGATATTTGCGTGGTCGTCTATAACGACTTTTTACGGTAGCGTCAATAACAGCAAACGCGTTCAAGAAACTTTCATTGCAGATAGATTTTACTTAAAGGAACAATTAGTTAGCTTATCTTCATACCCTGCCTGGTGGCAAACGCTGCTGGTGGCGCTAGGGGTGGCGGTCCCGCCATAACCACCGAAACCGTGAGATCACCCCTGGTCAGCGGCTGATGAAGACAGGGTATCACACGTGCTAACACACGTATGTTAAAAAAAAAAAAAAAATTGGCAACAACGTCTCATCAGTTTACAATTGAATTGGCTAGAGTAGAAGTGCTGTATGCAATATCATTCAACTAATTAACAAATTTTATATTCATATCTATCCTGTTTATATTTCTTTAAATATATTGTTTAAGATCATATGTATATGTGTGTGTGTGGGGGGGTGTAAAAATACATGACAAAGTGGAAAAGTTTTCTTGTGACGTGTTTTGTCCTTTAGGACTTCATCAGATAAAATTTTGTTATGTTGGGGCAACTAGACATACCAGGAATGGTGAAATGTTGTAAGAGTCATGGCAGAACTTCTACTTGTGGGATAATCTAAAAGTGATGAAAAGAAAAAGAATCTAAATGAAATCAGCTAGATAAAAAAAATTAAATTCCCATCATTTCTCATTCATAGTGTTGTTGTACTAACATAACAAAATTTAGTCTGATGATGTCCTAAAGGATGAAATGTATCAGAAAAAAACTTTTTCTATTTTGTCATACATTTTTCCCCAATATTGTTCCTGATATATAAAAATATATATTGTTATCTCATATATATATATATATATATATATATTAAATGGTGCAGTATAATTAATATTATGAAATTGAAAAATAATATCCATGCCTGAAGATGATGAAAGGTTTCATATTGAAAGTACTTGCAAATGGACTGAACATCTAATCCATTTTACAATTTTTAAAAATGAAGATCATGCCATTCAACAAATGGTTAGTAATTTAATGCTTTATTTAATCTTTTAGCAAAGTGAATTCGTCATTAATTACATTAACTTTATTGATTTATTCTTTGCATGACTACTTCTTTTTATAATATATATATATAAATATATATATATATATATATATATATATATATATATATATTATAATAATAATAATAATAATAATAATAATAAAAAGTTAATGGTCAGAGTTTCATTAGACATGGAAACTGCAGTACTAAATAGTTCTCAATGCAGGTATAAAAAAATAAAAATTTAACATGTAGAACTTTTAAGTATAAAAAATTAGGAGATCAGCCGATTCTGCTACCTTGGTTTCAACCTTTCGGTATCTTCAGGAGATTTCAGTCAATTGATTTGATTTCCTTAAACTTATTTTTTTTTTTTTCAAATTAATGAATGCTTTATTATTTAAAAATAAATAAATAAATGAAATGTACATACTTTCTTTCCAAAGTATATATATTTCATTTAACCCCACCACTGATACGTTTCCAATACCCTTGTTTTCCCCCTCCTCCTCCTCCTGCCTCTTATATCACACTTCACATCATGTGTTTATTTATTTATTTTTAAATAATAAAGCGTTCAATTTAAAAAAAAAAAAAAATTAGAGCGTCAGGAAATCAATTGTCCAGAATCACAACAAGATACTGAAAGGTTGAAACCAAAGTAGCAAAATCGGCTGATCTTGTAATTTATATATATATATATATATATATATATATATATATATATATTATAAACTGTTATATTAGAACATGTAGTTACTTGCATGTTCTAATGTAACAGCAGTTTATAATAAATATTTATTGCTCTACTCTTGTATTGAGCCCTTTTTTAAATTATATTTATATAATTTTCTTTTTGTTCTTTTACATTTGGATATATATATATATATATATATATATATATAGAGAGAGAGAGAGAGAGAGAGAGAGAGAGAGACAGAGAGAGAGATGGAGAGATCATGAGAGATTTATGATACAAGTCAATTTCTTTCACAATAAAACTAGTATTAAACAAATGAAGTTGCTAAAATTTTCAGGCTATACTTTTATTTATTACGAGCAATCTATCAAATGCGTTTCAACTTATAATATCTGTTCTCAGCAAAAATATTAATAACTTGTTTTGAGGGTGTCAAGCTTGATTATCAATAAGTCTGCAACATATTGACCAGCAAAACATATATTGATTAATAGAATAATCTCTATACCCGAATAGATTATTATTTTATTATTCTAAGTATTAATATGGTGTCCTTAACAATCTATAAATAAACTTCATTATCTTCCGACTGTTGATTTTATTTTCTACTGTTTCAACTTCAATGTTATTTGCAATAAGTTTTATTGCTTACCAGAAATCATCTTTCTTGAATATTGTTTTCCATTCTCATGTTCATCTCTTTTAATAATAGATCACAAGTTTTATAATGGATTAATGTTTGGAGAGTATGGGTTCCAGCTGATTAATTTTGCAACTCTGAAACCTTTTTTTTTGGCAAGGTGGCCAATAACCATATTTGCAGGATTCAAAGGAGCATTATTTTGCATGAATATATATTTATCTTAAAACGTTTTTGGCTGTGGCATAACACTTAAAAAAAATCTACTTGCCTAAGGACATACTATAATTCCCTTTATTTTGATATCAAATTTGAATAATCTATAATTTTTACTGCCTATAATCAGTCAGTTATGTGCCATGCATGATACATACTTAGGAAATCATATATCTTTTGATACATGACTGATGAGGCAGATTTTTTTCCTGCAGTAGGTTGCCATTTCATTCTGCAGTAGACTAGTTGGAATCCAAGGCTATACAACCTAGTCTGTTGTGCTATTTACCCATAGCTGCTAGGAAGAAGGAGAGGATTCTTACCTTTCCCAAGAGTATTAGCATGTAAGTGAATGTAATGGATTCAACTGGAATTCGAACTCAGCTCTATGATTCCTCAATCCGAGCCGCTATCCATTATTTCACCGTACCTCTTTATTTTGTATTATCAAATTTGAAGAGATCTATAATTTTTACTGCCTATAATATTAACTCAAAATATTATTCAACCTTATTGCTGTTGTCTTCAACTATCAGACTCATCCAATGTAGCTTTATATTCATCTTTAATGTATCGAAAGATACATGATCGCCTAAGCATGTATCGTGCATGGCATGTAATTGAGTGACCTTAAAATCAGTTTTCATGGACTTCTTTTCCCAACTTATACGTTTTTTATTGTTAAGCTTACTTAATGCTGGTCATTCAGTTACTTTCCTGCCTTTAGCTAATGTTCTTAACATTCCGAATCTTTAAATACTTGGTCAATACTTTTTTTTACAGTAATCTTCAACCGTTACAAGGCCCAGAGGTCACTCGAGGTAGTGTGTTACAGTAAAGGGTAGTTTATATGGATAGGAGGGGAAAATAATGGTTAATTCTTTACATGTTAAGATTGTAGTGATCAGGGAAACACCCTCTTAGGAGTCGGTTCTACATGACAATGGTTCGTGGGAAGAAACTGTTTGAATCTCGTCCAAATATGGCAACAGTACTCCATTTTTGGCTTGATCTGGCTCTTATAAAATTAGAGGATAGCATGAGGTTTCAGGTACTTACAGGAACAGGACAGGGAGCCAATCATTTTACCTGCATCTTAGTGTGTCTATACATTGCAAATAGATTCAAATTTGTGTAAAAAACAATTTTGAAAAACAATAAAAAGTAAAATTGAATTAAAATAGAATTTCAAAGAATGTCAGCATCCATAATGAAAATAAATAAAATTAAGCAAACTTAGAATTAAAAAATTATCTCCCTTACTTAAACCTCCCAATATATTTGTAATCTACACTTAAAGGGATGGAAAAAAAAAGAAAATATTCCACAATCAACCATTTACTCTATAAATTGATATGGAAAGAAAGGTAACTAAAGAGAACAAAAATATCTTTCCTAACAATCACTTCTTGGAAAAACAACCACCTTTTATTTGTTGAAGAAATTTATCTGCCAATTTGGTAAACTCAGTTGAAATTTGATTCGTCTACGATTGGAGCTGTTTTTTTTTTTTAAATATTCATAAGGAAACACATGTCTGGCAATCAATTTTGTATGAGTAGAGCATCATGGGAGATTTTGTTGAAGTGCAAGATATCAAACATTACTTGATGAATAACTCATGAAGCTGTTTGAATGACTGTGAGGACATTATCATGAAGATACATTTTGTTTTATTGTTATCCTTATGTTTGTTGTAAGTGGTGATGATGGTTGAGTCCAGGATTACCGTTTCAGCTTGGGGGCAGGAAATGGAAGTGAAGGGTTGGGGTGAGCATCTCCTGTGCATTAGATGATAGCACAGCATGATGGAAGAGGTAAGGCCACACGAGGCCATTTTTACCTCTCCCATACATCTTGCCTGGGCTTTTTAACCCTCCCCATTACTCTACCTCTCTTGGGCCCCACATTTTACTGTTCTGTCACCACAACCCACAACAACAACAACAACAACTCAGCAACATTGTGCAAGCTTCCAGCATCTCCTTCATCTTTTTCTATTTTTCCTCTCACACCACTTAGTCTGGTTTTTGTTTTTGTTGTCTCTTCAGAGCTTTGTCTCCAGTTGTCCACTTTCTTACCTTCCCTGCATTCATTAATACCATCACCATTTTCATAGTATTTCCTGAGTTTCATACCCTACTCTTCTTATCACTATACACATGACCACCATTAACCTTACCATTATCATCTCTGCGTTAACACCCTACCCATCAACTTCACTATTAACACCTCATTCACAATATTTTTTAGTTATTTCCCAGCAAAGGGCTTAATTCAGAGCACCCAATCATTAATAATATCTATTAAGAACAAAAAGTAGTTCATATCCATTAATAATAATTGACAATTATTTAAGTAAGGTCGAAGGGAGTTAAATCTGTCAGATTCAATCTGCCAGATTTAATCTCTCAGTAAATCTACAGGTTTAAAAATAAAGTAAATTTCCAGATTTCTTTAAATAAATTCATATAAATTCTTCATATACTTAAAGAACCATAAACATTGCATAAATATATATTTACCATTTCTTTGCAATGATTTTGACTAGTTTTCTTCTTGAACTACATTTCCACAATCAAATTTACCATCACCAATTTCATAGCATCATTAACATAAAAATTACCATTCCTATCCCTAAGGAACCATTAGAATCATCAGTATCTTTGTAAAACCAAACCGTTGCAGGAACTTAGAACTGTAATTTTATACAATCTTCTTCCTTCTTGCTTTTCTCATTTGTATACTTGAGAGCATCTTGAGGCTATCTATGACAACTCATCAGATATTGCAGATTTCTGATAAGCTTCTCCTCAACCAACCAAACTCTCTTTGCTCTTCAGTGGAACATGCAAAACTCTCCAAGATTCCCTGAGCCATCTTATATTTCCTCTGTCTACAACCCCAACCACAGCCTTTTACATTCACCTCTTCCCAGCCAACCCATAGTTTTGACCAACCAACCAACCAACCGACCAACCAACCCAAACCCAAGTCAATTATCTTGCTTTAAATTCTCTCTTTATACATGATTTTTGTTTTCCTCCCTCTCTCTCTCTAAACTGCTTGTCTGCTTGGATTGCTTGCCAGCCAAGCATGAGACGAAGAACGAAAGATTTGAGATCTATTGTCTGCTGTGTCATCTCCCACAGATCCGGAGAGCAGTCAATTGTAACATGCCTCCTTAATTATCACTAAACTATTGTTATTATTTCTCTTATCATCTGTTTCTTTTCCATCATTGTGTGCTTTACACTTCACTTTCATTGCAACATTGTCTGTTTACACTGTTGTTGTTGTTGCTAGTGGTGGTGGGATGCTGTTCAGAGGAAGTTTATTATGTGAACCATATACTCATCTGCAAGTGAGAGCCAATGATTTTTCATTGCCCAAAAACTCTGTTTTCTCAAGGGATTTCTTTAGCCATTGGTAACTGTAAACATTATGTATTACAGGTGAAAGAAACAGGTCAAATTTTAAGTGAAACTTTGATAACAAGACTATTAAAATCAATGGAATAATATATAAAAAAAATAATTAAAGCCACCTTAATCAAAGAATTAATAACATAACACCATGATGACTATTATTAAAATTTACAGTGCCTTATCAGTCATTTATGTGACATGAGTGATACACACTTAGCCAATCATGTATCTTTCAATACATGACTGACGAGGCAGATTTTTTCCCGCAGTAGGTTGCCATTTCTTTCTGTGGTAGACCAGTTGCCATCCAAGGCTATAGAATCCGGTCTATCTTGCTATTTATCCATAGCTGGGGGGGAGAAGAAGAGGATTCATACCTTTCCGAAGGATATTAGCATGTAAGTGAATGTAATGGATTCAGCTGGGATTTGAATTTGGTTCTCTGATTCCTCAATCCGAGCTGCTATCCATTACTCCACTTTACCTCCAGGAAATTCATTTTTTCCACTTTCTAAAATATAAGTCAACAATCAAGTATTAGCTTCAGGTCCAGCGCATTAAATGAAGTGCTTCTCAAAAATATCTAGAATTCAAACAGAGTGATCAATTTTCCTCTGTCATTATACGCAGTATTTGTTATGTCTTTCCATTTCACAGATCATTGAAAATCACTCAACTCTCATTTTCAACCAATGTTTTCTTGCTTGGAAAAAGCAATTTGACACCTTTTGTAATTTTGATGTTTATATAGAATTGAACTAGGATGACTTGTTTTCAAGACAAAGTCATTTCTCTTTCAGTCATGAAACAGAACAATATGATGATAGATGAGCTTATTCATACAAAAAAGTATGAGATAGCAAAAAAAAGCTAGATATGAAAAAAATGGAAGAGATAGAAATAGAAAAGAATTAACAAACTTATAGACTTACAGCATATGAAATTTTTTGATGCAAGTCAATGTTTTCATAATAAAATTGGTATTAACCAGGTGATATCAGTAAAATCTTCAGCAATATAGCAAAAGAGTTTCAGCTAATAATATCTATTTTGATTTAAAATGTTGATAATAGCTTCTTTTGGTAATAAGAAATAAAAAAAACTCAACTGCTGTACCTTGTCAGTCCTTTTTTAAGGAAAACTTATATAAAAGAAGGATTACTGGCCAAATACACAATTATATATATATATATATATATGTATGTAATGAGAATGAAAATAATATACAAATTCTAACGTTTGCAGCATTAATTCAAAAGAGGGCTCAAACAACTGTGGAGCAATAATTATTTATAATTTTTTCATATAGACAAAAACAATTTACTCATGACAAAGATGCAACTTCATTTCGGTGCATTTAGTTGCACCTTGACTGGTGAGAATCAAAATGGTTTATGCTGAAATGAAGTTGCATCTTTGTCGTGAGGAAATTGTTTTTATCTATATGAAAAAATTATAATATATATATATATAAAAGGAAAAACAGTAAAAAGAAAAAATTATGTCAATTACTTTATGTTTGAAGAGAATATTTTTAAAGGTAGAAATGTTGTTGTGTTAACGGATTCAACCATTTTCTTTTAATTTCTTGATATATTTGTTGTGTACGTTTATAGATACTTTGTTTCAAGAAATTCATTTTGTTTTTTGCCTTGAAAAAGTACACATTGGACGAAATGTATTGGATAAAACTACAGTCTTCCTATTGTCATTTTTCCTTTATACATATTGTCTTTTTCTACACGTTAATTATGATAAATTTTTACACACAAACACACATACACATACACATATATATATATATATATATATATATATATATATATATATATATATATATATATATATATATATTTAAAGCTATGTTTAGTGGTACAAAATTTTATCACTGCCATAAACAGACAAAATTAGTTTTATTATTACCACTCATGATAATAAAAAGTAAAAAATGAAAAATGGGTCAGCTAACCAGTTTCGTACCTTCCTCAACAGAGCTAAATCAAGTAAATAAAGTAAATTATATAAAAAGAACAATGGACAAAGTGTATCAGGGGGGAAAAATATTTAAATGGTAATTAGTTGGAGGCCTAATAGAAAGTCCTTCTTTTGATTTCTTCTTTTTATTATCATGAGTGGTAATAATAAAATTAATTTTTGTCTGTTTATAGCAGTGATATATATATAGATATATTATATATATATATTATATATATATATATATATATATATATATACATACACACACAAATTAAGATTAGGGAAGCATGGTAGAGTAATATATAGATTGCATCTCAGATTGAGGAATCAGTGAGTTTAAATTCCAGTCAAGTTCATTATATTCTCTTACTTGCTAATACTCTTGGGAAAGGTATGAATCCAACTGTTAATCCGCCCACCCCCAGCTACAGGCAAATAGTAGGACAACGTTATGAGTTGTAAGATGAAACAAGTTCAAATCAGAAACAAGATTTGCAGAAATATTTGATATTGCATATCTTTTGGGTAGTACCTCATAAATATTTGTTCTTTTAAATGTTGACTATGGGGTTAACAGCCTTCAGTTACTTTGTGCTATTAAATTAATCTCAAGAGAATTGATAGACCAAATGTTCACTTCATTATTTTTTTCTCCACTAACCATCTCAACAAAGATGATACATTTAGTTTAGATATCTGGCAATTGAACAGAACACAGTGGGACTGATGCCTTCCACAATGACATTAATATAAAATGACCATATCCTCAGCTGAAATTTAACATTGGTTGATTAATTCTGTTTTCCATCCCATTAATTTTTGTACCGAGCTATATATATAAAGTAGTGGAAATAATTGTAAGCCTCACACCACATATATTGCCTGTAAATATCTTTTATTCAGTATGGCATCAAGGGTCATGCTCAAAATGTAAACAAGTTGTGTAGCAACCAGTGACATGATGATGTAAATAGAAAAAGATGACTAGTGATATTATTATATAAATTATTTTTTTCATGGGCATTCTATGATGGAAAAATGTCCAAAACTTAAAAACAAAGTTTTATTATCAAAATCTTTATGTTATTATTAAGAGGGAAGACCAAATGAATTTTTGATTATAAAATTATACTTTTTTTAATCCTTTTTAGAACATTCAGAATTTTGGTTAAAAATTATGTTTCACTTGTGTCAGCGGGTGACCATAAATTTTCATGGGAAATTTTAGTGTCTTTTTGTAGTGAAAAATACATTGATTTAGAAATTTTTGCAAGAATCAGATAATTCACGGATTTTAATTAAACTTTCAGGACTTATTCACAAGTGAATGAAATTATTTTAGAAATGTTTGCTTTTTTGAAAAGTATTTTTTTACATCTGTTACCCACCACTTATTTAATATTATGAAATTTTAATAAATTTTTCTTTTTTTAAAACAGGCACCCAGTTACAGAAAATCTGCTCTGAATCATAAAATAAAAAATGCAATAAAACTAAGACATTATTAATTAGACAATCCTTAATTGCGTTTTTGGATAAGGTATATTATGGACACTATTGTCTTAAGAAAACAAATTTTTCTGGTGAATAATGTATTTTTACAAGAATTGTTTTCATTTTTAAAAAAAGTTTAATCATAATAATTTATAAATTTTTTAAAATTCTGTATTAATTTGTAGTGGTTAGGTGATATTGTTATTAAGTAAAAACTATATTTACTAATCATAAATGGAAAAACTTACTATAATTCAGTTACACCTGGATATTTTTAAAAAAAATTTAAATATTTTTTTGTGTGTCTATAAACATCGCATTTTTATAAATACAGATATCCACATACAATAGTAAATTTAAAATTTATTGGTAATTTTGTAACATTTCTTCATAGAAAATATCTCCACTATAGAAAAATTTCAAAATACAAAGTGTTAGATTAACACAGTTTTCTGGTAGATAGCACTAACACAAAATGTGCTCCTGGACTTGTGAGGAGAGACAAACTTTTGCAACATAACTTGCTGAACTTATAGATAAATAAATCCTTTTTTAATATTAACTAACTTTCCTTTTCAGGGTAAGAGAGAAAGCTGTGTAACATATTTATAGATTTTATTAAGATGTTCTATTCCTAGAAAACAAAAACTTCATTCACATTCATCCAACTTCTCTGAAGACTTTTCCAAAGACTTCTCCAAAAATATTTTATTATAAATGTTTCAGTAAGTATTTGTATTGATGGCAGATACTACTAACGGTTAGTATATTTGGTAAAGCCAGCAATGGTATAAGCAAGCAGAACTGAAATTTTAAGAATTCAAGACAATTAATCTCATTTCTGTTCTCCGTAAAATTTTCAATGTGGTGTTTGGTCAAGTGTATGCTGCAATATGCTGTTGTGTTTATTTGACAAGACCAGAATCACTTAGTTTAACCCCATTCATATTTAGGCGCTCATCTGAGATCAATGGGTTCAGCTGCCCAATCATTCTGAAGAGAATTGCTATTTGGAGAGTTTGAAAAATGAGTTCATAACCTTAATACCATTGTATTAAGTTATTACTTGCAAATGACAGTGCTATTTTAATGGAATATAAAATTTTATTTCCTAACAGCCATTAGCAAATGAACCAAGATTCTTTTTTTTCTTTTGCCATCTATCATCACCAATTCAGTTTTAACAGAATAATCATAACAGAAGGATCCAGAGCATTTGTCTAAGGAACATTTGTCTAAGGAACACTGGTTTAAAGAATATTGGTCTAAGGAATATTTGTCTCAAGAATTATGGTTTAATCTGGGTTTTATTAATATACAAAAAATGCATGCCAGTAAATGATTATAAATCACATGTATCATCAGTAATTAATGTTGTTATAAGTGTCTTAAATATTATTCTGTAATATGGTGAATATCAGTAAAATTGAGTATTTTGTACATGAATAAATTGTTAATTTATTAAAAAATATTATTATAGCCTAATGGTCCTTAGATAGGAATTTCATAGACCAATGTCCTTAGACAGTTTTCCTTTAGATCAATATTCTTTAGACCAATGTTCCTAAATCTCATAACAGATTATCTGTCAAATTAAAAACTTGCTCCTCTTTTAGAAGTGCCAGTAACATTGTATTAAATTGGGGCTATCTAAATTGAAATCCTTTTTTATATATTCCTTAATCTACTCAATGTACTTTTTTGTGAGAATCAGTCAAAGAGGGAATTTATTTTACCAAAACTCAAGGCTACTCAATCCAGTTAAAATATACAAGACACTTATTGTAATGGTATTAAAAATTAAGTTAATTCCAGATGCACCAAAAGCACAATTTACTTTCTGATTTCTCTCAAAGTCAATTTAGTTAGCCTTACTAGTAATTTCTTTGAGTCATACTTTCTGAATTCTTAAAATCTTCTCATGGCAGTTCTAGACTTTTTCAGTTTTTGTCTAACATCACTAAAACTAATCTCTTCATGATCCACCAAAAACTTTCTCACTTTCTACTAGAAAGAAGAAATTGCAATACATGTAGAGCATAGAATTTTTATATAGCAATATCTAGCATCACTTCAAATGAAGACGCAATGATAAAAAAATATAGATATTTTTAGAAAAAGATCAGAAACTAATTTTTCACTATGTCTTATATTTATTTCTACCTTAAGAACATGTGATTTAAAATCTGTATACATGAAAGTGGAAAGCTAAAAATTGATTACAAAATCAAATTCCATTTCCATTTTTCTTTACATATATAATGAAATGGATTATGCATTTTGACCAATATGACATGACTAACAGCTGTTCTAGATAAACGTTTGAATCACAGAGTTTCCATAGTGCATTATGAGATCAGCAGCCCTTGTCCCTCTGAAGGTGTTCTAGCAATGTTGCATAGATTGGATGTATACAAAATATGAAACAAATGAACAATTCTGGATAGAAGAATCTAATAAAACTATTATGGCTTTGGGAAAAGCATTTTCTGAGTTTTCCTCTCAGTTAAAGAAAGGCCTCTTTGATACCCGGTTGATGTTGCAAAAGAATAACGTCAATTGAACGTGTGAGGCAATTTGATCAGAGTGCTCTGTTTGATAAAGAGAGAGTGGTTATTTCTTTGACCTTGGGCACTTAGGATAAAACACCACAGACAACACCCACTTGGCTAATGATCTGGGAGGCTTTTTGGCTCAGCAAAAAGGCTGGCTGATTGATCAAAATTGCCATTTATAGTAAGGTTTTCCCATTGTTTCGTAAGAAGAAACATTATGAAATTCTGTGCTTGTTTGCCATTATGTGAGTGATTGTATATCTTTGTGTTAGAATGGATTATACGAGGAAGAATCTTTTTTTATACTTTCCTATTTTAACCCAAGATGAAGATTAGGCTAAATAGAATTTGGTGTAGAGAAATTTTTGTGAGAGTGGCATTTGGAAATTAAGGTAAGATAAGTATTTTGTGTTTTGGAAAAGACATAACAACACAGCCTAAGCTAAGGTAGAAGTGTATCCCTCAATTTAGCAAAAGAATGTATGAGCATCTGAAATATTTTTCTTAGTTCAAATCATTTTCTTTTCCATACACACTTATCTCCTTTTTGATAATAGAAAGTAAAGTTCCTCAGTGATATAGAAGTATTTTTATTATTTATTGTTCCCCCATGTTAGAGAAATATACTAACAATACTTGTAATTATATTTCATGTCACCAACATCTTATGGCTATATCACATTGAAACACCAGTTCTTGTATGATCACCAAAGTTAAGCAATATTAATCCTGGTAAGTAACTAGATGTTTGTCAGCTTGGATGTGTGGGCAGTGTAATATATAATTGCTTGGAATTGGAAATCCTATTTGTTAATTGGTTGACATGGCTGATACATGTATATACTACAGGAAATTCACTGAATTTTTGTTGCAGATCAACTTCACTTTGCTACCATCTGTTATTTCTCAATGAATCATTTGCATCTGCAATAAGGTAATCCTCCTGCTAGTCTGTATATTGACAACTGAACAATTGAAATATTTTCAATATGGCTGCCAGCATTTTATAGAAGCCACCACCTACTGGCACTAAACAAAAAAACAAAGGCAAGGGCAATAACTACAACATTAACACTAATTCCAGAGAGGTTAATTATATTCACTTACATACAAATATCCTCTTCTCCCTTCAGCTATGGGTTAATTAGTTGAGTTTGTATCAGTAAATCATTGTTATCTCCAAAAAAATTCTTACAATGTAAAAGTATTACCTGGCTTTAAATAACCTGCAAAAGGTTGATAAGTTGAAATATACAAATCAATCTATATAAGCACACAACTTTACAGAGAAAAATTTATTTGGCTTAAAATGGTTAATTGGAAAACTGAGTTCCAATTCCAGTCAGGTTTGTTATGTTCACTTATGTGCAGATACCATTGGAAAAGGTAAGAGCCCACATCTTTTCTTCCTTGGCTATGGATTAATTAGTAGGATCTGTATGATTAATTCATTATTATCTCCAAAACATTGTTTTCTGGCTTTAAATAAACTTCAAAAGGATTGATAAGCCATAAAAAATAAATCAATAAATCAATCATGTCACCAAATTATTAAGGGATTTCTTTTTATATATTGGAATAATTATCATTTTCGTATAGAAAATGTGTATGTAATCTTTTTGAGAATATAATTTGAAGGAAATATGAAGAATAAATGTGATAATTTTTGTCTTAATTTCTCAGATTATTATTTACTATTTATATTCAGACTATTATCCTCATCTTGGTTGTTGTTATCACAATGTTTCAAACTTTGTGCCCTTTGGCCCTCATCAGGTGTATATTGATTTGGGTCACTAACAGGGAATTCCTACAAGAAAAGATAAAAGCATTGGTTTGTAAATTTGGTGATATATTGGTTGTGAGTTCAATCCATGGTTTGGACAGTGTGTACTTTCACTCAGTGGAAACAGGTAAGCAATAACAGAACAGTACTAAATAAAATATGAACTAGACAATATCCCTAGACATGAGCATTGGAACGAGAACAGTCAAACCCCTGAGATTAAATAAAGGATTCACTTCAGAATTCCCTGTAGGTTACCCAGATCAATATACTCCTGAGGATGGACAGAGGGAATGATGAATGAAACATTGTGATCACAACAACAAAGATGAAGACAATAATCAGAATATAAATAGTATAAATATTAAATGTGATGTGATGGAATAAGGCATGGCATAAGGAAGATCAGTGAGTCAATGAATGGAACTAAAGTTAAAATGGTGATGACTGACATCTTATCTACCTCTAATTTTTTGCAATATAACACATTTTTTAAGTAATTTTATTCACAAATATGAAAATAATATATTTTGGCATCGTTTTACATAGAGCAAGAATAATTTTGTGAGAGCTATTTCAATGAAAAAACCTACAATTTTACTTATCTTTGAGCTAAATGTGGAGTTTTATGACTGTGATAAGGCAGAAACATTCTTAGTAAACATATTAGCAATATAAATATGTATTATATCTAACAATCTATCTCTCTCTCTCTCTGTATATATATATATATATATATATATATATATATATTAAAATAAAGTGAAAGAACAGTAAGATTTATAATCCAGTGTTCTCATTGCTTTTATTTTTAAAAAACAGTGCTCAATACAATTCTGCAGAGCATAAATATTATAAATTTACTAAAATATAGTTCCATTGCTACACAGGAATTATCATGTTTCAAAAACAGAAACTAAAAACTTCAAATTTAATCATCTAACCCTAAGACTTTTATTTTCAAGCAAATTTTGGAATTCCAAAATATATATATATATATATTTAATTAATTCATCGAGTCTGATAGAAACCTCAACAGAATGCAGAAAGCACTGGACGGCCATTTCATCCTATATTTGGGACTCATCAGCAGTGCACATCCACTACCGAGAATTGAAACCCTGACAGTTAGGTTGTCAAGCGAACATCATACCAACTGTTCCAAATGGGCCTCGGTGACGAAGAGATTCCAAATCAGACTCAACTTAGCACCGTTCGCCCACATATTCCGTCACATATTATGTGAGCGAGCAGCACTAAGTTGAGTCTGATTTGAATTAGTTTCACAAAATCATATAATATTCCATCATTATAATGTTAGTCTATTTGTTTATTTGATAACCAGGAATATATTGGAAAGTTTTCAGTTATCTACAGATTTTGCACCTTCAAATGGTCATCCATTTTGGTCATTGCAGGATTTCATTTTCCTGGGAGATTTCAAAAGACACTTAGAATAATTCTTTTCTTTAAAATATAAAAAAATTCTTGGAAGATGGTACTATGAAGTTGTCCAAAGATGGTAAAAATAGTAGAAAATATTAAACATGTTCACTCAAGCTGATATAAAAAACTTTTATTCTTACATAATAAGCTGGATGAACATATTTTTGTTATGCTTTCTTTAATCAGAGCTAAAAAAAAATCAGGCTTTACATATTTTTCCGTTATATGAGATTTTTTTCATTACTAGATAATGATGTTTTTCTTTTTCTTATATTCTTTTATACTCAGTAACAACCTGTGTCTTAGTAGCATTGTTGCTTTGCTTGGGGTGAAATGATTAAAAAAAATATCCTTATCACTAATAACCTGAAGAAGTTACAATCACAAAAAATATTTTGATTTTTGAAGAGAGTTGCTTTCTTTAATTCCAAGAAAGTACATGAATAAAAGGATTTCTGTGTGAATTTCAAGGAAGAGAAGTTCTCATTATTTACACTATTTACATTTGAAAATCTTTATCTTTCTTGTTCTGATTAATAATAATAAAATTAATGATGTATTTGTTTATGCCATATCCTTCTGGCATCAGTTTAAATTTTTCTCTCCATATTTTCCAACAAATTTCAATTAAATTCTGCTTCTTAAAAATATAGTTTATAATTACAGTTTAGATATATAGTGGTAGGAAAGAAGGTGTCAGTTTAAACTGATGCCAGGAGGATATCTGTAATTAATCTTATCTGTGGGATAGTTTTTGAGTTATGGAACAAATACAGATCAAATAAGGATTGGAATAGAACCAGATGACTTTATCAAAGTTTTGTCTGGCAAAGCTTTTATAAAAGGGAAACATATTAGATTGATAAACGTTTCTTATTTGTTCTTTATCTATCCTATATTTTTTTGTTATTTTTTAATCAGCATCACCCCATGCAAGGTATTAAAGCCACTATGACACAAGGGGTTACAGGGTGTGGAAGAATTAGGAACACAAACATTAATAATGAGTGGGAAGAGAAAAGAGCAATCAGGAGGACAGCACATAGTAATTGACATTGCATTTAGATTTGTGCAGATTAAATGTGGCTGAATAGCACGTAGTCAGAAGGGAATTCCACATGTGAGAAGAGTAAGAAAAGAAACTATTAACATATAACTTATAATTACATCTAGCCACTTCAACTGCAAATTGAAAGAGATATTGATGCCAGTCTAGTACTGCGCTTAAATTCAAAAAGTCTAGGTAGCATAGCAAAGAGCTCATTCAAAAAAATTACCATAAAAGTATTTTTTTAAAGCATTTCACCCAGAACAAGATGGGTGTGCCACTAGTATGGAGGGATTTACAGAGAGTAAAAGTGAGAGAAAAGACTGGATATAGATAACAGAAAATGGTAATTGATGTTGCATTTAATTTTTTGAATATTGTAGTTATCAGGGAAGTAAATAAGCAGAATGGAGTTCCACTGTCAGGAAGTGCAAGAAAAGACACTGTTAGAAGTAGAAGTGGTGGTTACATTTACGTATTTCGACATTAAAAGGATGGAACCTAAATGCCAACCTAGTAGCACGCTTAAATTCATGTAGTCTGGGTACCAAGGAAAAAAGCTTGTCAGAGCAGTTGTCATGAAAATAATTGTAAAAAAGACAGAGGGAAGCCACATCATATCTGTGAGAAAGTTACAGAAATCAAGATGCTAAGTCAGGATTGCTTACATTGCAGATCATTCTTTGGGTTTTGTTGAGAACCTTGAGGTGAACAGCAGGGGCATCAGACCAGATATGGCAACAGTATTCAATGCATGGATGAATGTTAGATTTGTAGATGTGTAAGATGGACTCTGATGCATGACACGGTGAGACACCTTTCCTTGCAATAGATGTAGATACTGATTCAATATAGTTGTTCCACTTTAAGTCAGTCAAAAATCAAGAATGTCCAAAAAGGCGGTGAAACGCTCTCCTGGAGTTGAGCATCAACCATGCTGATGGTTGGCAGGGAATTTTCTCTTTGGTGGTTAAATGAGAACAGTTTAGTTTTGGAAGCATCAAAATTTACAATCCATTTCCTGCCCCAAGTTAATCACTGATTGGAGGTCCTTTTCAAGAGCAGTGGCCAGGTCAACTTTGTCAGCACTGCTGGATTTACTAGTGAGACGGGAGTAAATGGTCGTGTCATCTGCATAGATGCCTACTTGGGAACTGATGACATCAGGAAGATCATTGATGAAGATCAGAAGCAGTGTAGGACCAAGGATAGAGCCTTGGGCACACCCACATTTGTATGAAAGAATCTGGAAGCAATCCCATTCACAACGACCTTCATTTTACAATTTGATAGGAATGATTGAATTAAACCAAACAATCATCCTTTAATACTGTAGCCACAAGCTTACATAGAAGTCTATCATGCCAAACCCTGTCAAATCCCTTTGAGATATCTAGAACTACAACTTGAGCTTTGCTGTTATTATCAAGAGCTTGATATATATATAGCCAGTTATGACCATAAGCACATCAGCGAAGTGGAATCCATATTCTTTGTCAGAGTGTAATTCTTGAGAGGTAAGATGCTTAACCACTTCAGCATTTATTAAAGCCTCAAAAACATTGCTGAAAAATGGTAGGAGACTGATAGGGCTGTAGTTAGAGGGATCATAAGGTTCTACAGATTTCTTAAAACCAGGGATTATAGAGGAGGACTTTCAACAAAAGGATGCTAGCTGGTATCCTGTCAACTCCACTTCTTATCTTATGGGAGTCTAATTTAGAAATTATGTCCAAGACCAGTGATGGGGTTATGCACCTCAGTTCTAGGGGCAAAATCAGGTATGGGTACTCCAGATTAGTGATGTGTTGTGTTGGATGAGAATTTCTGGGCAAGCATTCAGCCTTATTTGCTGTAGAAGTCAGGACTTTGAATTGATTGAATGGAGGAGGGATTGAAGATTTGTGGCTATTGTTCAGCACACTCCTTCAGAGCTGCCAATAATTTCTTGAATTGAACTTGCGAGATGCTATATGTTGTTTCATTCTATCAGCAAACAGTAACTTTGCTTCATTGAAGACACGCTTGCACTTGTTATGAGCAGTGACAAAGAGATATCTGTTCCAATCAGACATGTCACTTTGGTACAGTCAGAAGTGATTCCTGTGGGCTATAGCAGTCAAGAAAGCAGGTGTAAACCAAGCAGATGAATGCATATTTCCTTTGCTGGAATGAAAGCATTGATGCTGGCTTTCACTCAGGAGACTTCAAATAGACATTTTTGAATGGGATGATTAAAAACTATATTCCAAGGGAGGTCATGAAGGAATCATGAAACAAGTCCAATTTGCTCAGAAAGATATTCTGTTTGTAGATGGTTCATAGCTGGTGGGAGAGTGGAAGGAGATGTTTACAGACACTACCATGTGTTCAAAGTTGACAAGAGGTCAGAGCTGTGTAGTACAAGTCAGGGATTGAGGTAAAAAAGAGATTGAGTAGAGAAGCATTTCCATCAGGGTTACTGGGAAAACACAGAGGAAAGTCAGCCACTTGTGTGAGAAACTGAGTGATTGAAAATTTAAAGGTTTGGATACCAGCGAAGTCAGTGACAGAGTTTTTAAGCCACTTGGTATGGTGAGCATTAGAGTCACCAGACATGAATATGTTTGCAAACGGGTGTAGGAAGATGGCCTTATCTATATTATCGGAAATATCATCTAGCATGTAACAGTATTGAGCGGGAGGGGAATGGTAGAGAAAAGAAAAGATAGCTGACTGAGTTAAGTAGAGAGATGCAGAGAAACGTGTATGAATTGGAGATTCAAGAGAATTCTGTAGTAGGCAAAGATGTTCATGGACACAAATTCCCAGGACATGCATGTTGACTTTAGAGTAGAGGAAGGTAGCTAGAAATCAAGAAAAAAAAAGGCACAGAGGCAACCTTATGGCTGTGAGAAAGCCATTGAAGCTGAGCTACCAGACCAAGACCAATAATATTGCAAATTCTTCTTTGGATCTTATCAATGAGCCCAAAGTGAATTGCAGGGGCACCAGGGCATATCTGGTATCAACAGTCTAAGCATAAGCGAATTGTAGACTTATATATATATATATAAGATAGATTCTGGAGGGAAAAATCATCTCTTTCAACACAGTGTACCAAATTTCAAGAAGGTGCAATGTGTCATTTTCCTGGGGGTTAGCATTAGCCATGCTGATGGAAGGTAGAGAGTTTATGTTAGATTTATAAATAATTCTTATTTCTTCTTTATCTCATTATATAGTTTATATAAACAGCTTGTTTATATATTTTTGTATATCTATGAAATTAAGTAGACAGGCCATATTTATATTTTAAAAGTACATGGACAGAATAGCAGTTTGCTTTGTTTTTGTATATTTGCTCCTGAACAAATCTTGAACAAATTCATACCTTGTAATGTCATTAAGTAGCAACTTCTCTACCATATGAGCCAGCACCTATTACAATTCGCAAATCCTTCCAATCAATCTTGTACTTTAAAACTTTCTCCAAGGCAAATGAGATAGATATTGATATTACAAAAGTTGAAGTGTGTGCAACAAACAGATAATATTAGAAATCTTTGTGATTGACAGACAGACAGAGGGGGATGGCAACTGAACAATACAGCTCACAAATGAATCAATGCAAAGAGATGATCGGACAATTGTTATTTTTGTTCAGAATGACATTGGCATGGCGGTGTCTATTTTCTCTGGAATTGTCACAGTTAAGCAAAGGCTGAACTGACTATACAATTTTGGCTGCAGAGGCAAGGAATTCTTTGAATGAGCAATACTTCTAACCAAATGTATTTTTCTGTTCTCTTTCCCCAGATATGGAACATACCAAAATGAAAATTGGTTGGAATATATGTTAGTAGAATTGGTCTTTTCTGTTTCGGCCTATAGAATCTGTGGCTGGTTATGTGGAACAAATAAGAATTTGGTTACATTGTATTTGCTAGCTAGCCAATGTAGATAATGAAACACAGTTTGAATAGTTTTTGCAGGCAGGTATGACATATATATATATATATATATATATATATATGTATGTATGTATGTATGTATGTATATTTGTGCGTGCATATGTGTATATGAAACAGAGAGAGAGAAAGAGACATATGATAGTCCAACACTCAAAATTTTATTGTTAGCCATAAAATTAGTTTTATGAGACTTTTTTCATGCCATCAAATAAGTGTGTGTGTGTGTCTCTGTGCATGTCTGTGTATGTGTATGTCTCTGTGCTTGTCTGTGTGTGTGTGTGTGTGTGTGTGTGTGTGTGCATGTTTGTAAGTATGTGAATGCATTTGTATGTGAGAGAACTGTAACTGGGAAGGATATTAAGGAGACAAGCATTGCATAGATCTATGAAAAATAAGAAGTTGTGGAGAGCCATGATTGTACATGACACAAGAATATATATATATATATATATATATATATATATATATAACAGTATGTAAAATTTTATATATCAAGAACAATTTAGTGTTAAAGATATATGACTAAGTCGAAAAGTTTTCATATGACATGGTTTGTCCTTTAGTAAAATTTTGAAAAAGGCTTAAATCTCTTAAAAATCATTTATCACAATCAAAGATAAGCCTCCTCCTGTCAATAACTAAAATAATAATAATCTGCTGTCCCTTCACCAATCAATACTATAGTGGAGTGATGGCAGGTATTTTCTTAGAATTTCTAAGATCTGTTCCTTTTCAAAATATTTTGCTTTAACCATCAACATACTTCCAATATAATGATGATGTTTTATTAATATATCCCCATGATACTGAGTTACATTGTAGATAAATTTAACAAAGTTAAACATGGAATAGAATTTACATATAAAATGGAAGTAAACAATACTTTACTTTTCCTAGATATCATGCTACACTGCATTAACAGTAGCTCAAAACTTAGTGTCCATTGAAAATCAACTAATAAAAATGATCTCAGTTCACATCATAGCAACACAATAAAATTGAGAATAATCACTGGATTCTACTTAAGACTTCTCAGAATTTGCAGCCCTCAATATTTACGTGAAGAAAAATATATTGAAAATAATTTCAAGCTCTTGCAATGCCCTATTTCAAATTCAATACAAAAAGTGCTCATTTGAAGTAATAAAAATGTTAGATAAAAATAGATCTATTAATTCTTTACAAATACCTATATTTATATCTATCTATCTATCTATCTATCTATCTATCTATCTATCTATATATATATATATATATATATATATCTATATATATATATATATATATACACACACACACACATATGTACATCCATTTACATATATATATGTGAAATATTGTACATTTGTGTTACAACCTTTCTTTTATGCTTGTTGCATTGAATGTGCTGACAAGGAAAAGATTTCCTTTTAGTATCAAAAACTAGAATATCAGAAAAACTTAATACAAAGGTTATCAGATTTTCTTTGGCTGTCACATACAATGTAACATGTATATGAAAAAATACAAGTGTATTTATATATATATATATATATATATATATATATATATATATATATATTACATATATATATATATTTTATATATATATATTTTATACATTATATATATATGCATATATATTTGCACACACACACACACACAAACACTCACATATATATATATATATATATATATATATATATAATGCCAGTGCATGGGGTGGCATTTTTGAGGGTCCCTGGGCAGTGCTTTGTGTCTATCGCTATCTTATCAGCATTTATAAATGTTCAAATTAAACTAAACATAGCTGACTATTAAAGCACAAAAAAAAATTTGTGGATTCTGAGCTCTTTTTTGGGGGGTCCAAATCCTTGAATTTGTTTTGCTTATGCTAAGTCTTGAAAAAAAATACTATAAAATTCACTATTATCCATAATGTTGAATGCATTTAAATTATTTAACTTTTAACAAGAAAAATCTCAAGTTAAAAATTGCCACAAAACATCTTTGATTCAAGATGCAATGATATATTATGACATGTATCTAATTTGTATTTAGATACATTGTAATTATTTGAAATTTTTCTAGTTGAATTGTTCACTGATGTTGCATGTGACTCATTATGGTACATAATTAGGTTACAATAATTTGTATTTTATATGAATACTATCTTATGAAAATTGATATGTAGTAGTTGGTGGTGGGGGTGTGCATATCATAGATTTGGGAGCCCCATATGATAGGTCCAAGGGGCCCTGTATCATAGATTTGTATGTAGAGAGTTGTATCATGTACAAAACCGTTTCACTGGCCCTGCACACACACACACCCATATATATATATATATATATATATATATATATATATATATATATATAGATAGATAGATAGATATAGATATATATATATGGGTGTGTGTGTGTCTGTGTGTATTTACATATACACAGATAAGCATGGGAATATGACAATTTGTATATAAGTTAGTCAAAGTTTGTAAAACAAGATTTTACTACTCAGAAGTTTTAATAATTTCAATTCTGTTACTTTCTTATATCCCAATCTTATGAAGACTGCAATGTGATTTATAAAGTCAGTCACTAAAATGGTGTGGCCAGTCAGAATTTTATGAACGACAGTTATCTTTGAAATCAGTTTATTAATTTTAGCATTTCATGAGCAGTTTGCATGCCAAGAAATATGGAGCTAAATATGAGGTGGTTGATAGAAAGTTCTCAACCCAACCAAGGAGCAATACTACTTGAAATTCTGATGTTTCGTGAACAAGGAGGGTAATATTTTTTGTGCATCTTGATGGCAGGCAAACATAGTGTCAGATTTGATAATGCAAGTCATTATTATTTTTATTAAGATTTTCTAAAGTTTATAATGCTGACATGAAGTGGAAAGATTATATTGAATCAATTGCTAGACAAATTTTCTGAGCAGAATCTATCTTACACATTTATAATTCTTCCATGCATTGAATATTGCTGCCACATCTGATCTTATGCTTCTGCTATGTATATTTAGATATTCTTGAAAAAATCCAAAGAAAAATCTGCAATGTTATTGGTCCAGACCTGACATCATGGCTTCATTCACTTTCCACTGCCATAATGTACCTTCCTTGTGCTTTTTCTATAAATATTTTCATGGTAATTGTTCTACTTAGCTTTTATCTTTGGTACCATGACTTTATGAATTTAAGTGAAGTACTGAATTATTGGCAACGTCTGATCATTTTACAGTTAAAATTGCTCGATGTAAGCATAACAGTTTCTTCTCTCACACTTCTCACTTGTGTAACTGTCTTTCATCTTCTTGCTTTCCTGTCAAATTTGAGCTTCAAAAATTTAAATGCCAAGTCAATTGTAACCTTCTGCCTTCATAATTCCTGTTCTTTTATTGTTCTCTCTCCTTAAAAATGTTTTCTTTTTCTTATATTCTCTTACACTCAGTAACTCCATGTGTCTTTGTGGCTTTATTACCTTGCTTGGGGTGAAATAATTAAAAAAAAGAAGAAAAACTCAATTAATACTGACAAATTTTCCAGTGATATTTAGAGGGTGCAATGGATAAATTATCATCTAAATTATGCAAAAATAACACTGACATCTTATTTTAACAGACATATTTACTAAAATTACGCAAAAATATCTTAATATACTAAAGAGTAAATTTATTTAATATAATCACTATTGGTTTTGACCACAGCCTCTATATGACTTTGGAATCTCCTGCAACTCTTCTAGAGGGTATCCTTGTTTAAGTTGGTGAATGCTGCCATAATCCTTGCCTTCAGTTCATCTTTGGTATTACGATGAGTTTCGTTGGTCTCTCACACAACTGCAATCCACACATAATAATCAAGGGGTGTTGCCATCAGGGGAGTTAGGTGGCCAGATGTAAGAGGTGATGAGGTTGCAGAAAATGTCTGACAGCCATGAATTGGTTCTCCTGCTAGTTTGGCATGGAGCAGAGTCCTATTGCCTGACATAGGGCCTTCATGTTGAGTCTGTGTCTTTGTGGGAAGATAAATAGAGGCATAACATTGCAATCACTAGTGATCACTCTAAACACCTTCGTAATCACCATTAGACTCATCCAACTCTTTCTGAATCCTCTGCACTGTCCTCAGATTGATACCAAAACATACTGAAATGTTCATATTGGAGCATCCAGCATGACTGCCAATCAGTACAACATGCAATTTCCAAATTTCTGGTGGAGTGAATTGAATCATGGTGCTCTTTTTCTCACAGACAGTGCTCAACTGACCCTACTCTACTGTGCAGTTGACAAAATCACAAAACAAACAACACACATGCACAAAATTAAAAATATAACATGGTAAAAATTTACCCATCGCACCCTATATATATTTACATGGGCAATATAATGTGACTTTCTGCATATATTATAAATTATTCAAATTATTCTTAAAAATATTATCTTTTTTTACTGTGGTTGTCAGGATTTATTCTATAAACAAAGGGTAACATTAATTTTTTTTATATATTGAAATGATAAAGGCAATACAATGTAAATTTGATGAACACAATATCCCAAATACCTAAATAAATATTTACTCGATTATTTTATTCGTATGATATATAATTTATATTATTATTATTATTATTATTATTATATATATATATATATATATATATATATATATATATATATTTATTATTTTATATATATTTTGTATTATTTTACATGTTAGTATGATCTCCTTTATATATTATAACATTTGTCAGATGTTTCACGATAAAATATTGACAAACTTAAGTGAGTAAAATTTTCAGGAGATACTTGTATTTATATGAGCAATATACCTTATGAGTTTCAGTTTATAATATCTATCTATATTAAATATATTGATTTCTTGCTTCTCTGCCACCTACAATCTGCAAAAAATTAGATGCAACACCAATTGCTATCTTCTGTCTTCTCAAACCTGTTCTTTTATTTTCCTTTCTCCATACTAAAATTTTCTCATTCTTTTTCACACCTACTTGCGTCCTACTGACCTCGCTTGGAATGAAATGATTAAATGAAACATAACATAATTTTTATTTATAAAACTATAAGTAATTGGATGATAAAAAGGAAATATAACTTCTCATCTCTCAAATGTACTTTGACAGACTAATCATGGCTTTATATATATATATAAGGGAAGAAGGAATATAACAAATAATGGTTACAATTTTAACTTGAGATATGTTGAAGTTATGGGGATGCTTATAAATAATTCAAAAACATTTTGGACATAGAAACATATATTTGGTTAACACAATATCCAGTAGACTTGAATAAATTATTAAAAATTGTTAAATATAAAAATGTTAATAATAGCTCTTTGACATTCTACAACCTTCATCAGATTTTTTAACCATTAATTGTTTTTAACTTTTCAGTTTTTATTTCTTCCAAAATATGTTTACTTGAAAGTTGTCTTTCATTCTCATATTCATCCCTTTTCATGATGGGCCACAAGTTTTTCCTTGGCTTAGTATCTAGAGATGCTGAAAACCATTCCAGTAATTTAATGTCTTTGAAACCTTTTTTTAGTATGGTGACCAAAATTCACCATTGCAGAAGTTTACAAAGTATTGTCTGGCATATATATATATATATATATATATATATATACACTTTAGTTCAAACCTTCTTCATTGTAATATGTACAACTCAAAAAAATATCTCATTCAAAAACTTGCAATAATTCCCTATACCATCATGAACTTTGAAAAAGCCTATAATTTTACTGTCTACAATATTAACTGAAAACATTGCTTCACCTATTATTCTTGATATCATCTATATCATTAGATTTGATTATTTCCATGAAGAACATTAGCTCCACCTTAGCCATCATGTCCATCCAATGTAGCTCTACATTCATCAGTAAAAAATACTGCGGAGAAATAATTTTTCATGTACTTCTTCGCCAAATTTGCACATTTCTCTTTGTGATGTTTACTTATACATAGAATAAAAATCCAGACTTACCTCATTCATAAATAGCTATTTTGACCCACAAGATTTTTACTTGTAGGTCTTGTCAACTCAGAGCTATGAAGGCATCCATTGTATCTATGATCCCATACACATATATATATATATATATATATATATATATATATATTATTTATTTAGGACTTCACATATTCAGCCTAGTATTGCTTCCCCTTTTTAAAACAAGCTCTAAATTCTTCTCCAGGATTACTACCAGCTGTCTTGTGTTCTCTTTAATCTTGCCTATCCTCTAAAATCTGCAATCCCTTTAAAAAGCCTTTTTTAGTTTTAGGAAAAAACAGAAGTTGCAGGAATCCAGGAATGTTGGTCTGCTGGAAGTCCTGATAGACTTGAATGATGAAATCTTTTGTCAAAAACAAACAACATGGCATATAAAGAGTGTAACAATCGATATATTCAAATGGCTGAATACTTTCTGGACAGTTCTTTTTCTAATTCTCAGTGTCAATCACCAATTTCTTTTGATTGCAGCCCAAATGCATAAAATAATTCAATTATCCTGCTTGTTGAAAACCTCCAAGAATATAAATTACTTTCAACAGATTCCTGGCCAAGTTTGAAGGATTGATATCAAACTTTTACTGAGCTCCCTAAATTATCTCCCAAAAATTTCTTAATCATTCAGATAGTTTCTGCAAATATATGTTCAGATTTTAAGCAAAACTCGATGCACATCATTGAATTTCTTAACAAAGTATATGATGTAAATTGATCTGCCACCCTACACTATACTTTAAGGATGTCTACACAAACAACTTAAAATTCACAGAGAATTATCCTTAAAATCCACAGAGAATGATAACTTGAAGCAAATTGTAGGTGATCACAGTGACAGGCAACAGGCTGTTTGAGAAGAGACCAAGAGAGGCATGGACAAGTACAGGCATCAGATGGAGGATAGAAGATGAGGCAAGGAACAAAGACAGCAAAATCAAGTTCACACCCCACACACTAGATTTTCAGACAAGATTTTCATTCAAGAATTCCATTGCTGAGTCATTCTTGATGTTCCTCATGATGGGACTGTTTCTAACCAACTACAGTGTTACCATTATCTTATCAGATAGCTGGTCATCAATATGCAAATGATCTTCATTTAATATTCTGTGGTGTTTTACTGCCTACTGAATAACCCCATGGGAGAGTATCTGTTCAAACATGTTCACTGTGGTCCTTGCAGACAAATTGTCAAGTTTGATTAAGACTATGCAACTCATTCTTGAGATATTCAAAATGACTATATATTTTCCAGATATGCAGGTCCGTTGAAGATTTAGGGACTTCTGGGATGCCTGCCGCCATCCCAGAAATTATTTCTCCTCTGAAAATGATGTAAACTATTCTTAATGTGCAAATTCTTACAGCTCCTCACTTACTTACCGCCCCCCTACACACACACTCTTCAAAATAATCTGACAAAAGGCATTCAGAAAAGCCTGGTATATGAGAAAAGGCATGTTACCAATTTAATCATTCATTGATTCAGTAAGCTTAATCCTCTTTTTCTGGCCTTGTGTCAAACTAAGCTATGATTACTATATATTTACGGTACCTTTCATTGAGCTATGGTTAATGAGCTCTTTTGCAGATTGATGTCCACTATGTTATGTTTATTAAATGTCTAGTTTACTATACATTAAGTAATGGTGAAATTAGTCTGGTTCTCATTGAATGTGCTATTAATTCTTTATTTAAAAACCAATTACTACAGAAGAGAACTCTTAACTAAGTAGTGTGAAGCAAAGATAATCAGTTTTTAAATCTGCAAGAATGCTTTAAACCAATAACTGTTCTAAAATACTTGTAAATTCCAAATGTCAATTAATATACAAATGTTTGTATATATTTATTATTTACTTACCAAAGTTATAATTATAAAATTTTTGGAATATTTTATGTCTTTGAATAAATAAAAAATAAAAATAATTCTTCTTGAGCAACTGATTGATTTTGTATTTTATAGATCTGGCAACTGACGCCAAAAGCAGACGGTCTGAGAGTCCCAGGGCTATTTGCTTAAAAGAAGTAGAAAGAAATAAAAACAGTGATGTAAAATAATACAAAGTTTAGCATTCTTTTCTCTGTTAGTTTGTATTTTTATCTTTTATTATTTTACTGAACTCAGATTCTGCTTACTGACCCATGATAGTTTTAAATAGTTTCTTCACTTGGGAATATTGCCTTCAAGAGTGTGGATACCAAAAAAAGGAGGAGGAGGAGAAATTAAAATTATAAAGAAATAAAAATAACATTAAAAAAAATAATCATGAAATAGTAAAAAAAACCAAAAAAACCTCTCAACTGAAGGCTTATTTTTTCCTTGTTTTTTTAATGGTTATGAACTTGTCCTTAAGCTCTCAACCAATCAAAATGCTGGATCATGATTTTATTTTTATCTTACATTGATAGCTTGTTTAATATTTTTCATAAAAAAGAAACTTCTCCCAGTTTTTGTCCAATTTAATTCATCGTATCACCTACTTTGTTTGAACTTTTTATAAAATATGTGCTACACTTGATATAACATTCAGTGAGATTCAAAATCTACTTGCAATACCCATGAAAATGTTTTGGTTTTCCTATTTGAATTTTCTGATGAATCATAATTTTTAAGTTAATGATTGAATAAGCTCCTTATGGGTTCTATAATTATAAAATACATGTGGAAATTCCCCTATTGCATCATTAAATATCTGTATTTAACTTTGAAAAAATATTGCATATTCATAAGTATGAATGAAGGTCATTATTTAAAGCAGTAAGAGGGTACAAATTGCCTTCTTTGACTTCCTTTTCTTTCTTTTTTCTTTCCTTCTTTCTTTCTTTCTTATTATGTAGGCCTTCTTTTTCTCACAAATCCAAACAGCATCTTTGATATATCTTTTTCAGCCATTTTTCCATGCAGTTAAAACATTATTAATAATTGTTTAGTTGTAAATCTTAACTAATGACTGGGTGCAATATTTTATTTACTAATGAAGGAAAAAGCACACTCATAATATGATATTCAAGAAAAAACTTTTAACCTTCTACATGAAAAGTCATCAGAACAATTTGTTTTTTATCATTTCACCCCAAGCAAAGCAGTAAAGCTTTAGAGATACAAAGTGGTTACTGAGTGTGACAAAGAAATAAAAAAGGGAAACATTATTAATGAGCAAGAACAATAAAAAAAGAGGAATCAAGAAGACGATAGATAATGATTGACATTGCATTTAAATGTTTAAAGATTAAAATTGATTGAAAAGCATGGAGCCAGAAGAAAGTTCCAGAAGCGAGAAGTAAGAAAGAAGAAACTGTCAGCATAGAACTTATGGTAGCATCTAGTTAATTCAATATTAAATTGATATGACCTTGTTGCCAATCTAGTACTGCACTTAAATTCATAGTCTTGGTACTATAGTAGAAAGTGATATTTATTCTGTACAATACAGAAATGTGGCACAAGGCCGAAAAGGGGATTGGGGAAAGGATGGTCTTCTTCTGTCTTAACTATAACTTAGCTAGCCGCAAGCACTGACCCAAATGTACGAAACAATATTCCTTACACCAAAACAACACATTCATTCGTACCTTTCTTACTACAACCACCATAATACCTCTTTGTCTCTATGAAAATACTAACTAGTCCCCATATTTACAATTCGTTGTCTGTGGGAGGGAAGGGAATAAAACAACAATTCTAAAAGTTAACCCCAATAGGTATTTACAATATGCATAGTACTATAGTAGAAAGTTCTTCAGAACAATTACCATGAAAGTATTTATAGAAAAAGCACAGGGAAACTACTTTATGGCTGTGGAAAAGTGATTGAAGCCAAGATGCCAGGCCAGAACCAATAATATTGCATAATCTTATCAAGAATCTTAAAATATATAGCAGATTTAACAGGCCATATGTGGCAGCAATACTCAAAGATGGACAAGAATGCTAGACTTATAATTAGGTAAGATGAAAAATTGTTTAGCATGACATAGTGAACCAACTTTCCTAACAGCAGACCTAGCAATTGACTCAATATAATCTTTCTTCTTAGCAGCAGCAAAGAATGTTAGCATAGGAAGGCTCAATGTGTCACTTCCCTGGAGATTAGCATCAGCCATGCTGATGAAAGACAGATAAGGTTCTCTCAAATAATTAATACAGAAGTTATGGTAATAAATGTTCAACATATCAAATTCATAAAAATTGACTTAGGCTAAATTTTCTACATATTTTTAAGTATTTTTTATAAAGAGAAAAAATATAAAACAAAAAAGGGAAAACAAAATACTTTTTGAGAATTATCTTATTTTTAGATTTTTAATTCTTTTTAGTTTTAGTTTTAGTCAAGGATTTTAGCTCAAAATTCTTTGTTAGGCCTATATCTACCATATAGATTGGCACCTAAAGATATGGTAGGCTGCCACTGGCCCAAAACTTAGGCCTAACAGTAAATGAAGTTAAACTACAGTATACAATAACCTGTGCCAAAACTACATCAGGTCACACCACTTACCTCTATATGGAGTCACTAACTGTAATGTCTTTCTATATTCATTGCATAGCAAACAACAACACACACTGGTAGGTATTGTATATTTTAATGTTATTAGTGAACATCTAAAATTTATCAGGTCTACTGATAAACACATTAAAGCCAACATCAACTACAACTGAATGGCCGCCTGATTTAAATGATGGCTGTCATTGATAGAACGTTGTAGAGGAGATTCAGTGTGGCTTCTGCATTTGGATACCCCCTATGATTACAAAAGTCAAGGGGATGATGATGATGATGATGATGATGATGATGATGATGATGGCGATGATGATGGCGACGATGACAACGACAATGATGATGATGATGATGATGATGATTTGTGTCAGCCTGCTGGAGGTACAGTAAGTGGGTACAGTAATTGTTAGAAGTGTTGTCTATAACTTGTTTGCAACTCAGTGGTAAAGGTTTGCATTTTATACCTGTCATATAAGTCAACCCCTAGTTTTGGAAAGATTTTTAGCCCTGAAAACTCAACTTGTATGTCACAATTTATGGTAATTAAATTTCCGACCTCCCAAGATACATGGTCAGATTCTATTTTTTCTGGAGATTTTTAATGATGCCTTTTGTTACCAAAGATTTCTTTCCTTTGAATAATTTTTTCTATCTTTTTATCATCTGCATCATATTTTCTTCCTCTTTCCTTTTATATTTTGTCTTCCTTGTATAATTTGACTCCATTTTTTCATCCTTGGAATGACTTCTTCTCTTTAACAGTCTTTGTTTTTAGATTGTCCTTTATCCAAATCTTCAAAGGCTTTCTTAGGGAGTTTTTAGGTTTTTCTTATAAATGTTCACATTTTTGTTTCCTGATCCTTGTTTCTCTCTAGTTTTTTTTTTTTTTTTTTTTTGCAAGTTTTGTAATCTTCAGATTTCTAAAAGGTTTTTCTTTTTTACCTCATTTTCTCTATTTGCCTCTTGTTATTTATTTATTTTTTACTCTCTCCTTTTCCCTCTTTTTCAATTTTATCTCATTTCACTCAATATTGTCCTCTTTTTCTTTCATCAGGTCCTTCACAATCTAGTGTTTTGTTTCCCTGTCAACTCTTTCTTCTTTTCTCTCTCCTATTTCCTTCTCTCCTTCCTACATATCTTCTTTTATTTGTCAATCTCCTTCTTTTTTAATCATCTTTATCTTTTTCTATTTTTCTTTCTTCTTTTCTTTTTTACAATTCCTTTTCTAGCTTTCCTTTCATTATCATTCTTTTCCTTCTTCTTTATTCTTTTCATTTGTATTTTATTTCTTCTTTTCTTTCTTCTTCTGTTTTATTTCCTTTCTATATTTCTTCCCCATCTTTCTTCTTCTCCTCTTCCATCTTCTTTCTTCTTTTATTGCTTCTTATTCCATCTTTTCCATCTTCTTTCTTCTTTTTTTTATATTCTCCTCATTCAGTCTTTTGTTCTTTTTATCACTTCTAATTTGCTTTTTCTTTACATCTTTCTCATTGGAATTCATATTTGGATTTTCTTTCTTTATTTCTTCTTTAACCACCATCTGTTTTTTTTTTTGTTACTCATCAAAAATGTTCTTTTTACTTATCATAAAGTCATAATTTCAGCAAGTTCGTGACAACTGGATCTCACCATCTTATGGTTGAACTAGCTAAATGCAACCATCAGTTCCATTCTAATAGTTTATTTTTTCACACTTATCACCTGTGGAACTCTCTTCCAATTTCTTGCTACATACAATTTTCAAAAATCTAAATGCAATATCAATTGCCATATCTATTTTCCTAAGACCTGTTCTTTTATTGTCCTTTCTTCTCACATCTCTTCACTAAAGTCTTTTCATTCTCTTTTACTCCCAGTAATCCTTTACAACCTAGTGGCATTATTTCCTTGTTTAGAATGAAATAGAAAAAAACACATCATAAAAATATCATATTTAATGACAATTTCAACACATCAGCAAAAACAAAATGTTTGCATATTTCAGCAAAAAATGTTCCAGAAATACTGGTTGTCTACAGAAGTAAAGTCAAATAAATACAAGCCTCATTTTCATATCTCAGAAGCAAAGTGATTATATGAATCATTTTGTTGGGAAATAAGTGCATCCAATATACTAGTGTTAAATATGGTAATTTTCACATTTGTAGAAGAAGCAATATCATTGTACATAACTACTTATTTTTTTCAGATTTAGTAGTAGTATTAGTAGTTTACACTTATTGTGGTTGAAGAATATAATTATTAATATTTTTGCTTCCTTGAGGCCTTTTTGATTTTATATCCAATCTTATTTATCTTTCCTCTGTTCCAAAAATGCCCAGCAGTAGATTTGGGCTTGAAGTGGAGGCATGGGGAAAAACTAGGTCATTCTACAAAAAGAATAATAAATGAAAAAAAATAATCCTTCCTTTCACCATCAATTGAAAGAATGAAATTGAATTCTTACAGAATAAATATTGCCAAAAGAAAAAATTACCTTGTTGACATCATACTTGAACTCTAGTGAAAAATAAAAAAGCCAAGAAAAAAAAAGGTGAGTAAAGAGATAAAAAAAGTGAAAAACATTGTCAAAAATTCTAAAAATATTCAAGCAAATAATAATAGAAAAAGGAGAAAAATACACATTTTTTAAAAAAATATTCTAACCAATAAAAAGAAAAAGAAAGTAGTTATCAGCAGAAGACGGTCTTGTATTTGTGTCTCAAAAAGAATCATGATGAAAGTCTTTGTAATGCTTCTTAGTATTAAGCAAAAAAATGGTCTGAGAACAGCAAACCAAAGATATCAACTATAACTATTTCAAAACATTTCGCTTGAATAATTAGTATTTAACTCACTATGCTAACCAGTGGTCAGAAGAAATAATTTTGACAATATCTATCTATCTATCTATCTATCTATCTATCTATCTATATATATATATATATATATATATATATAAAAAAAAAGAAGGAACAGTAAGATATATAATCCAGTGTTCTTATAGATATTTTTATTTTTACAAAATAGTGCTCAATGTAAATTTACAGAGCATTAATATTATAAACTGATTTATTTAAAATATGTTTTTTTCCGCTACACAGTTCTAACCATGTTTCAAAAATGGAAGGTAAAAGCTATGAATTTAATTTTGTAATTAAATTAAAGACATTAGTTCCATTTCATCCTCAAGCGAATTTTGGAGAAACTTTTTAAAATTACTGGGTTTTAAAGACACAGCTAAAATCATAATTCACGTTTCCAAGGTTACAGATAAATCTACTTCTACTTTAAATAAATCAATTTATAATATATATATATATATATATATATATATATATATATATATATATATATATATATATGAACAACTGAAATGCAACTATCCATATAAGACAAATACTAGTAAATAATACCAAAATACTCTACAGCACCCAATGCAAATAAAAGACTCAAAACTATTACAGCTATTACAGCCTACATTAAACAAAATATCATTTACCACAGGAGAAGGGATCTTAAAGTACCTCTCTTGACTATGACATTCGAGAATAAAAGAAAAAATTCCATATTGGATAATTTTTTCATGCTCAAATGAACACTAAACCATAACCGTCAGCCGTTGCATTTAAACACAAAATATAGTAATGAAGAGCTACACATAGTTTTTGCCTTACCAATTGCACCTCTCATGATGATCTAAGAAAGAGATGGAAAGTATTTGGGAAATAAAAGTAATTTTCACTGTTACAGTGCATTTCTTACAACATTTGATTGTAACACATGGAAAAATATTCATGAATATGAACAGATTATATTAAAAATAAGCAGGCATAATGTTTGTAATCTATTTAATCAGACATATTTTTGTAACCTACAGAAGGTTACTGAATAGAATAATCATACAAAGTGTGGTAATGAACAATAATACTTATTATACAGTAATATATATAAATATTTATATATATATATATATATGAAACAAAAGTGAAGATGTCTCATCATCTTCACTTTTGTTTCACATGCTATTATACATCCTTCAAATATAGACTCAACCACACACATATACATATATTACTTCAAAGGTTATAGTGAATAATTCATATTAGAAATAGATGCCCCATTTTTATTTATTAAACAGTGTGTATTATATTTAATTCCAATTGTAATCTGTTTCTAGATTGTAATTATAATCTGTTTTCTACTCATTCTAGAAATCTTAGTAAAGGAATGTGTCAGCCCCAAGCAGTAGATTCTCTCTCACCCACTTTACACCATTATAGGGGAAAATCATCTTTTAATCAGGAGTGCTTTACTGAAAATGCTTGATAGATACCTGTAATACACACATACATAATACATCCTCAAATAACTCTAAACATATCAAACTACTATATCATAATCAAATGTATTCTAACTATAAGCAGGAGGAAAACATTCTAAAAAGAATCATAAACACTAATATATCCCCCACTGATCCAAGCAAAAAAATAAAATTAATTATATACTACACTAAATTGAATACAACCAATATAGTCATTCAAAACAATTCTTTTCTGCCAACTAGTATTTTACAAAGTGCCAACATTGTATATCAATTTAAATCTCCTCTGGGAGATTGCATCTCTGATGAAAATGTTAATACATATGTTGGTTTTACAATGATGACATTGACGAGACAGCTTATGTTTCACTTGAATGAGCATAGTTCCCTCTCAGAGCATTTAAAAGAACACTCATGTCCATATTCACAGTTTAGACCAATATTAATTGAAAATACATTAGTACTTCATCAAAATAATAATAAGCAAAAAATTCTGGAAGCCTTTTATATAAGAGAATTGCTGCCAAAAATAAAGTCAACTACAAGTATAGTAACAAAGTTCTTAAATGTTTGCAGCAGCAAAGTGTTATATAAAAATACTAAATTAAAATATTATAATTAAAAATCTTTTTCTTAAAGCTCCCTTGCATAATTAAAAATATCTGAATTTTAAATGCTGCAGTGTAAAATGAACAGTGAAAAAAAATATTTTGAATATGCAAAGCTAATGTATATACATCCACAGATATTTTAAACCCATGAAAATGGTCTTAATGAATTTTCGACAGCCACCATTAAATTAATTCATGGACTTGAAAGGATTAAAACTAAAATAAATAGACATAATGAATGCATCTAAATTATTTAGACAAACCTGTTTGAATGAAAATATATTAAACGTAAACTCAGCAGTTAATGTGGTTTTCAACTAAGTAACAATTATAAAAAATGGAAAAAGTCACCTTATTTGCATTAAAAATTTTAAATTTGATACAAATGCATACATAAATATAGTTAAATATACCTTTACTAATATAAATTTACCTTTCCTTACATAGCTTTAAGAATATTTTGAAATGTTCTTAAATTTAAACATTTTGAAAACTTATGATATTTTTTACTTCTGTTTATAGATACATGCTGCAAAAAAAAAAACTCCTTGTAATTACCTAGATAAAGTCCTCAGAGGACAAAACATTTTGGCAAAGAAAAGTTTTCATTTTGACTTCATTCGTATTACAGATTACATATTTTACAGATACATTTAATTTACATTTGAATCTTTACATATATAAATTTCTAAAGAATTAATGGATTTTATTTTTAATCTGACATATTTGTATTATTTCATAAATGAATACTGTTTAAAATCAAACAGAACATCTACTCAAATAGGGGTATTCGTTTGTAGCAATAAAAATACATAATTTTTTATGTATAAAATTAAAAAGACCAAATATATAAAACATATTTAATAATACCAATATGCTTCTTGTAGGCTTCTAAGTTGAAAATTTAAGTGAGACACAAATTTGAAATTGGTTAATGCCATTGATGGACTCAGTAAAAGATAAAAGCATTTGACATTAAGAAATTATTTGTTTTTTCTATCCATTGATAAATTCATTCAGAGATTCCATAAAGTGTGTCCATTTGGTGAACATAATGGGACTTGACTCTACATGACTAAAACAATTTTCTAGAGTACAGCCCAAAGTAATTATATATAGATAGATGCAGATATAAATGTAAGTTATGCCACTGAATTGTAAATTTATATATATATATCGATGTACTGATAGTGTAGTAGTTGTCAGCATGTAAAGTGGAATTGGTGTGCAGAATTCAAATTCTGACAGAAATCAGTGCATTTACTTTTTACTTGAGAAAGCTATGAATCCATTTCTCGCCACCTTAGCTGTGGTTTAATAGCAGGGTAGACTGGCTTCTCTACCTTTGGTTGGTCACCAGTCTCAGAAAAGTATAATTCTGAATTCAAAATGAGAACTTCAACATTAGCCATGTAAGGTTGTGGCTCTAGACAGCACAGAGTGAGAAGGACTCATACATCCCAATCCAAATTCAAATGCATGACCTTCTCACTCCTGCTGGAGGATCCCTGCTCTGCTTGACCATGCCTTCATAGGTGGAGCTTTACTCACCTCACTTGGACAATGGTGAGGCTAGTTACTTGGAGGTTTTGAATTCAGAGTTGTCATTCTCTAGGCTCGTTCCTAAGGCTATAGGACCCAGTCTGTCCTGCTATTCAACCCATAGCTAGGGGAAAAGAGATGGATTCATACCATACCCAAGAGTATTTGCAAGTAAGTGAATGTAATTTGAACTTAGTTCTCTGGTTTCCCAATTTGAGCCCCATTTCTCTACCATGCCTCCATAATATGCATATAAACATAAATATAGAAATTGATATTGATATATATATATATATTATGAAATGGACAAAGTCTGACAATTATTTTAAGACATTTTATGTTTTTATGTTTATACATTCTTTTTATAGAAACAAATATTTAAGTAAATGCTCTGTTTATAATAAACAGTATTAAACAACATTTACTGGCCTGAATGTCCAAGAAATTTTCACAGAAAATATTTGTCCTCTGACAGGATTCGAACCTGTATCCTATATAGAACCATCATTTA
>CAHIKZ030000413.1:1275000-1330000 GCA_903632075.3 Acanthosepion pharaonis
TTGGTCGAAATCTGTGAATTTATTTTTTCTCATCCTAAGTCTTGAAAAAACACTGTATAAAATTGACTGTTTTTTATCTATAATGTTAAATGTGTTAAATTTATTCAACTTTTTAACAAGAAAAATCTCAAGTTGATATTAAAAATTATCATAAAATATTGTCGATTTATTTAAGATGCAATGATCTATTATAACATGTCTTTAAATTGAATCTAGATACATTGTATTTATTTTTAATTTTTCTAGTTGAATTGTTCACCTATATTGCTTATGAGCCATTATTGTACGTAATTAGGTCATAATAAAATTTGTATTTTATATGAATACTACCTTAGGAAAATTGAGATGAAGTAGAGAGGGGGCTGTTTATCACAGATTTGGAAGGCTATATCATAGATTTCGGTAAAGGCATGATAATCTTGTACCAGCTCTGCAGATATGTACACATATTAATATTTGCACATATGAATGCATGTAGATATATGCAAAATATCAAAAATTGCCACAAAAGACTTTTTATTTGATATGGAATGATCTATTATGACATGTCTTTAATTTGTATTTAGATACATTGTATTTATTTTCAATTTTTGTAATAGAATTGTCCATCTGTATTGCATATGATCCTTTATTGTATATAATTCGGCTACAATAAAATTTTATAAATACTACCTTAAGAAAATTGAGATGTAGTAGAGTGCCCCTACCCTCATATGATAGATTCAGGTTGGGGGCATGAGACCCTTGCACTAGCCTTTGTTGTACAAACAGCATAAATAAAAATTACACCTCTACCCTGATGATTGATGAGGAGAAAATAACATGATTTGATCTTAAGCAAAATAGAGAATACCTTTGATGGCACATGAAGAGTAACATCTGTTCCTTGATTGTACACTAAAACAAATAGCTTTTAACTTTAATCTGTGCCAAATAAAATTATATATATATATATATATATATATATATATGAAGAGAGTGGGGGAGAGAAGTGGAAAGTGTGTTGGGTGGGAAATGCTCATATGAATTAAATATTCATTTTTACAAAAATATCTTCTGTAAATATTTCCTGAAAGACGTCAAGCTTTTTGATGTATTTTTAAAGTGAATTGTCTTCAGAATAAAAGCAAGAAGAAAAGTAAAAATTTCTTCACTCAGTGAATTTAAGAAGATTAGAAACAAAACACTTTCTCTTTTTAAAACCTATTGATGAGTAACATATATACAGGCTTGGAGATGTGTATGTCTGAACAGACACACACACACACACACACACATATATACAGAAAGATAGATAAATCTGCAGGTAAATTTGTTCTTATTGTTCTGACTATTATACATTGCTTTCAACTTGTTCAGAAATGTTTAAACTATCAGCTATATAGAAAAGATTTTTGAGATCCATGATTAAAAATGGCTACTAGCAAATGAGATATATGTGACTTAGGGAGGACTGGATCTCACTGGATCTCACAGACTGGCAATACTACAATATTAAAAGAAGCAATAAGTAGGCAAAATGTGTTTCTGAATAATTTTTCCACTTTCTCTCATTACCTCCTATATTTGTTTTTTGTTTTTTTTATTTATTTTCATCTTATTTACTTATTTAAGGCCATCACCTTCCCTGCAGATGAAACAAGCTTAACCTTCAGTATACCTGGGTATTTGGGGTGATAGCCTTTCATATCTGCCTCAGCAATTTGGCATAGTACTTTCTATTGATGGTATGGCCCTTTTTAAGATAGCCTGTAAACACAAAGCCTTTTGCATCCACAAAAATTGAGGTCATCACCTTCCCTGCAGATGAAATGATCCTCACCTTCTTTGGAGCAGATGATGAGGAGGTGTTTCCACTGCATGGATTGTCTTTTTGTCTCTGGCTTAAAGTGATGAACCTAATGCTCATCCTAGTTTAGGAAACATTTATTTACTTATTGATTGATTTACTATTATTTTCAAAGTTTATGTATCCCATATGGTTTATTATTTATGAATTACAATGATTTCTTGTATGTTTCATCAGTGATAATATTATACAATATATATATATATATATATATATATATATATATAAACCAATAAAAAATTCAACAGTAACAACATTTACTCAGCTATTGGGCATTAAAATACATCACTTATATATATATATATATATATATATATATATATATATATATTCAAATGTAGATTACAATGTAATGAAATATATCAGTGTGTATATACATATATATATATATATATATGTGTGTGTGTGTGTGTGTGTGTATATATAAACATATATATATACAGCCTAATTCTACAAACAGCAGCTGCCTACACTAAAATGCAAAGCTCTTCATTAAAATGAATATGAGCACTCTGGCTGACTGGCATTTGTTTACATTCGTAAAAACAATACACTAGAATTAACAGTTTCTCTCAATTTCTGAGTGCTGATGGATTAGGTGTAGAAACTTCAAATGACACCAGATCGGTTGGGTTTCAATCCTGGCTTGTGGCTTTTGGACATCTAGTCACACTGAGGAGCTGTGATACACTGAAACAGTACTGTCCTCAAATGACATAATAAAGCTCTTGAAAATATATTTCAATTGATCACTCTTAAGAGGCAACCTAATTCTACAAACAGCAGCCGCCTACATTAAAATGCAAAGCTCTTCGGTAAAATGAATATGAACACTCTGGCTGACTGGCATTTGTTTACATTCATAAAAACAATACACAAGAATTAGCAGTTTCTCTCTGCTGAGAGTTGAAGGCTTAGTGGGAGAAACTCTGACTGCCACCAGATCAGTCGGGTTTCGATCCTGGCTTGAGGCTTTTGGATGTCTATTGCTTTGCAAAGTAAATTATATTCACTTCTTGAAATATTTGAAACAAAAATTTTAAATGAACATTTCATTCATAAATTGGCTTGTTATAGTTATGGAAAGTTTTACAAATAGATAACGACTTGTTGAAGGCCAAATAACATGCAAATTTCAAACGCTTTTCTGCACTATATTAGATGATATTCCTAAACATAATTATTTTTGATATGAAAATCAAAACAATCCTCGAAGAAAAAAACAGTAATGAAGGAGAGTTATTAAACTTTTTTTTAAAATCAATATGCAAATTAGTTAAACCTGAAGAGTAATATTACCTAGAAGTAGAAAATATATTATACAGGTATTGAGCTTTTAGCTCATTCCTCACTCTTTTTCAGTAGGTACACGTTAACTCATCATCTCTCAGTTGTGTCTCTGTCTTTGGGCAGAATATGCTCAGGGTCTTCTCTGTCAAATGACAGAGAGGCAACTGAGAAAATAATACCGAGAAGTGCCCAGCCCCGGGGAACAGCGTCCCGAGGCTGCACCCTCCCATTGCATCAGAGGGAGGGATTGGTGCTTGCACCGAGGCCAGCGCAACTGACGGTTGCAGGGACTGAGGAGAATTTTTGTTCCTGTCCCAGGCGTACATGCTCGGGTCCCCACCTAAAAATAGACCTTGTGTCACATCACATCCTAGTGGGGGGACAGAGTAAATACCGTGTGTACCTTACTCTTTTTGAGTAGGTATATGTTAACTCATCATCTCTCAGTTGCGTCTCTGTCTTTGGACAGAGTGCACTCAGGGCCTTTTCTTTCAAAGGACAGAGGGGCAACTGAGAAAATCATACTGAAGAGGTGCCTGAAGATGCACCCTCCCATTGCACCAGAGGGAGGGATCAGTTGCTGCACTGAGGTCAGTACAACCAATGGTTGCAGGGGCTGAGGGGAATTTTTGTTCGTGTCCTCAGGGTATGCGCTCGGGTTTCCACCTAAAAGTAGAGCTTGTGTCACATCTTGTCCTTGTGGAGGGGGCAGAGTAAATACCGTGAGTAAATTACTATAAAGTAGAGCTGGGGCTTTTTAATCTCAGAATTCATGGGAGAATTGTGCCCCAATTTCACATTTATTCATATAGATTGCATAATAAAGGTTTTACTTAATTAGCTATTATGTTTCTCTAACTCTTCAAATGTTGAATGTATAACTAATTCTAATTTCTATTTTCCCATTTTTACACTATATTAATTTTATCTTATAAATTGCCCCCTGTTCTGTCACCCATGAAATAAAAATAATTGCTTATATGAAAAATAAAGATCTATGTACCTCAAAATGTCTTTAAATTAAGTTGCAGCAAAAGAATTATTGTTGAACTTTTAAAAGGTAAGTTAAACATTAACTCAATACTTAAATGCAGTTTGGGTTCTTCTGTAGTTTATTGATGCTGATTGCATTTATTCCTCCCTACCTATTGTGGTGGTGGCCAAACCAAGAGTCCTCTACAGGAGCTAGTTTAAATGTCACCTGACAGGGCATCTTTTAAGCAACTTCATAATAAAACATGCACTGCAATTTTGGATACAAAAGGAAAGTAAGAGTTACTCCCCTTGAATCATGAAAGCAACAATAATGGCTAGTATAATGTATTAATATATCTTTTTAACGTTGCATAATTGGGCAACACTGAATCTGAGTTTGACAAAAATCATTCTCTGCGCCTACACAACACACACAGATACACATATATATATATATATATATATATATATATATATATATATATATATATAGTACATGTATATTTTTTTTTTTTAAGCATTACGCCCCAAGCAAAGCATGAAGCCACTAGGATGCAGGGTGTTGCAGGAGATTTGGAGCGTGAGCAGATAGGAGTGATAGCAGAAAGGATGAGGAGAGGGATAGTGGATAGATCAAGGTAACTGGAGATGTTGATTGACATTACATTTGAATAGTTGGAGATTATAGCTCTTAGGGAAACAGTAATTGGGAAGGGTGTTCCACATGCAAGAGGTGCGAGGTATGAAGCTATTGGAGTAGAAGAGACAGCTACATTTAAAAGTTTCTACAGTGTAAGAGTGAGAGCAGGATGCCAGCCTCGTAGGGCACTTGAATTCATGGAGTCTGGGAACCAGTGAAAGCAGCTCAGCAGAGCAATTACCATGAAAGTATTTGTAGAAAAGACAGAGAGAGGCGATGGCGCGTCTGTGATATATATATATATATACATACATATATATATACAATTATAGATATATATACATATATATATATATACATATAGATAGATATAGACATGTATATATATATATATATATATTAAGACAGGTTTCGTTAAATAATTTAGACATGTTCTGGCTAATTATTTTTATAAGATTCTTTCATATTCGTAAATAAGCTTTTTGTGCAGTTATTAAAAGGTTAGACAGAAACACTGTGTTGGCTCATACTGTATTTATTCTGAGTTCTTTCGACATAGAATAGTATCATCATCAGGGTATTGTTAAATATAGAGTAAGCATTTAATGTTCATGGTTGTGAAGGGCAAAAATTGTTGTGGTCATCCAAAGATTATCATTTTTGTAGGTGGACACTGTTTTCAAGGGGAGTTAACTAGGCATGCTGTAAATATATATATATATATATATATATATATATATATATATATATATATATATATATATATATATATGTGAAAATATATAGAAAATAGGAAAAGAACTCGTTAGGTAAATAATCCAAAAGTTCTTTAGTATTTTTGTTATTATTTTAAAAAAATAGTGCTCAATAAAAAAGTAGAGCATAAATATAATTATGTTGGAATCATATTCTTAAATAAATAATTATATATATATATATATATATATATATATATATATATATATATATATATATATATGTTCAAATCTCAATTAAGTTAAGAAAGTCCATAGTTGCATTGAATTGCCTTATAACCCATGACACTCATTCATCAGTATGATATTTTATTATAATTGTTATTGTAATTAATGTTCTGATTATTAATTGGTCATTCTGTATGATATTGTGCATTAATATATCTCTTTATACATACATATCAATTATTTTATTGCAAATATCATTCACTGTTCTTATCTCCTTACACATTTTTCTTTTTATTGCCATTTGTTCATAAATACCAAACTTCTATTCATATCTGAGTTTCTTCATATGTACTCTCCTTTGTTCCTTTGTTCATCTATTTCTTTATCTCTCTCCCTTACTTCATATATATATATATATATATATATATATATATATATATGTATGTATGTATGTATGTATGTATGTATGTATGTATACAAGAATTTCTGTTTTTTCATTCTTGTTAAAAATCTTCAAAGATATATTTTCCTCAGAAAAAACTTAATATAGAGTTGAAAGAATGATATTTTAGTCATGTTCAGAAAACGGAGAATTTAAGATGCACACAGACGCACAAAAAATGATATCTTTTTGCTGATATATTTTTTATTATGAGAAGCCTTGCACATGTTTTTCGATGAGAAATTCAAGTGCTGTATTTTTTTTTGATATGATGGCACAAATGTAGTGTTATTGGCTTGCATATATTTGTATATATATTTTTATTTTATAGTTATAAAAATAAAATATGAATTAAAAATGTGTGAAAAGTCATATAAAACATGAGAGGACATATAAAACCTAACAAAAATCGGATTATTTCTGTTTTTTTGTGAATATTTCTAAATGTTTATTTTATTCTTATATGTTTCTTGGTGTTTTTTCCTCCTCTGTGTATTGTTAATTCTGTTTTGTATGTCTGTCAGGCCTCTGTGCTTAAGCTATAACTTTATGGCCTTTTTCAGTTTATTGTCTAAAGAATTTAAAATGATGACATCTTCATTATTGTGGCATCATAAAGAAAAGCATAGGACTAAATGTGACATACAAAGAGAAAGTATAAGTAAAGAAGGAATGAATCGAACAAGAAGATGGGAAAAATAAAGATGGAAAAGAAAGACAAAGATAATCAGAAGTGAAAGAACAATGCCAAGAAAAGAGAATGAGTATAAAAATGGAAAAATGAATGAAAGAAAGGTAAAAATAAAATGATAAAAGAATAATGGTAAAAGAAAGAAGATTGGATAAAGAAAAGAAGAATATAAAAAGAGGAAAAATAATGAAAAAGAAGATAAAAATGGAAATGCTGAAAACTGACTAAAAAGCAAAACAATGGGAAAAAGAAGTAAAAAGCAAAAAAGTGAAGAAAGAAAAGATGAAGGAATAATAAATAAGAAAAAGAAACTTTAAAAGAGAAGAAAAATGTGAAGAAGAAAGACAAAGAAAGAAAGAATCCAATGTCTGCAAAGAAAATTGGATGAAGAAAGTAAATAAAAGAGAGGCAAATGTAAAAAGGCCAAAAGAGGAACCTAAAAGAAATAGCAGACAAAATCAAGGGGAGAAACAAGAATAAAGAAAAGGAAAAAGAAGAAAATAAAGGAAAGAAAAATGAAAAAAAGCACTTAGTGAGCAATGACAAAACAAGGAAAGACAAATATTAAACATTGAGAAACAGACAAGAAAGAAAATAAAATATAAATATATAAAAAAAACGAAATGAATAATTTTGAGAAAGAAAAGAGAAATAAAAGAACAAGAATAAAAGCGAGACAAAAATGAAAAAGAAAGAGAAGACAACTTCAAAGGATATTAAATGAGAAGAAACAAAGAGAAAGATGTAGATATATATAAAAAAGGAAGAAATGGAAACTGGCAAGAAAGAAAGAGGATGAAAAGAACAAGAGAAAGAAAGAGAGACAGAAAATAAAAAGAAAGAAATGTGGATATGTGAAGAAAAAAGGAAAATGTAAAGAAAAGAATGAATGTAAGAGAAGATGAAAGAAAGAGAGAGACAACTAAATGAAAAAATAAAATATCAAACAATGAAACAGTTAAGGAGAATGCAAAGTAGAAAGATAGATAAGAAGAAAAAGAAAGAAAATAAGACAACAAAAAGAGACAAGAGAATGAATGTATATTAAAAATAGCAAACAATAACACTTGAAAATTCAGTTGACTGTCTCCAGGAATAATATATATAAAGTGGGAATTATTTTCTGAAATGATTACACTTCAATCATTTCTTTGCTTCTTTCCTTATAACCACTTTTTTGTTTTTTAAAATATCCATTTTCTTTCATTGTTTAGTTCTTCTGAATAATTATTTTTGTGCTTATGTATTCTAAAATTCATTGCTTTCTGCACAAAACATTGTTACTTTATGGTTTTTTATTACTCCCTTTTATTGAAAATGTTATTCTCTCATGCTTTGATCTTTGTGAATTTTATTCCCCAAGTATTGACTCTTCATTTTCAATTCATGCTGTAAGTAGAAGATTTCCATATGCATTTGAAACTGCAAGAGTAAAAAGTGGTTTCTTATTAAAACTTAGGCCATCAGAAAACAGTTGAAAGACAGTGTAAGTGAAACAAAGTTAGGGTGAAATAAAGGCTTGGAGAATAGAAAAAGAGAAAGAAAATCCAAGAAAGAATAAAACAGGGTAAAAAATTGAAGAAAAGATTTTAACAAATGAATTGAAAGAAGAAAAAAGGAAATAGTCAAGGAAAAGATGGAACTAATGAGAAAATGAGGAAAAGTCTGAAAATAATATAATATTAAAAATAAGAAACAGTACAGAGAACAAATGGTTTGTATACAAATAAACAATGATAATTGTAATCTTTATATTAACTGTTCCCTTATAAGGAAACATCCTGGCATTCATTGACCAAGCAGCCAATAATACCATCATTTGAAATTTATAAAATCTTTCTCTTAAAACAATTTTTCAGTGTTATATCCCAGGTTGTTTGAACAAACAAAAAGGAACAAAAATAAAAGACAACTGTATTTCAATATGTAATAAGATAACTTCTATTTATTTACTGTTTGAAAACAGCAAAGATTAATTTGGATTTAAACCATGAATTCCATGTGTGTATCAACTTGTAACCATGTTGAATTCAGAAATGTCTGCTTTGACTAGCAGACAAGGGAAGTAACTCAATTGTATTTTGAGTTATCATCCTTTATATGAGGAGTAAGTTAGCATCCCCTAACATTCAAGAAAATAGGTTTCTCAAGCCCAGTAGATTTCATCACTTTTTCCAGCACTGACAGCGGTTTCCTTCCTAATCATTTATTGGAAGTTGTGTGAAATGTCAACATCTTCATTATGCCATTGCTTTCACTTCAAGATACATTTTAATTGTGGGCACTGTTGAATATTCTCAGGTGATGTAGTTTTTGTTATTTGGTAAAGTTTTTTTGTTTATGCTTCTGTAGTCCACAAGGTTTGAAGAAGTATGGTTTCACCAAGACACATAGGCTTCACTCACTAAAAGCCATTTTGAACCATTGATCTTAGAACACAGTTGTATACAGCTTAGAGTTTAGATATTTTTGGATGGATTTGGTGCCAAGCATAATCTCTAAGTCTCAATCTGATGAGTCTATTTAAAAACATGACTCAAGTTCTCAGGCTAATATTTTGGTTTTGTAGTAACTTGCTGTGTTGGTCCAAATTACTCCTAGCACAGTTTATTCTATGTTCAGTATTCTTATCTACCATGCTTAAGTTATTATAACTGATCCATACTTGATATTTGAAAAGTTTAGTATTCACTAATTCAACATCTTGAATTTTTATGATAGATTCAGTGTAGGTGACATCATGATTTTCATTCTAATTCCAGATCATAGTTTCTGTTTTGGAAAGGTTTATCTTGGAACACCTGGTAAAGGTGTTGATTTTCTGTTCAAATTAATTCTTTCCCAACTTATATATACCTATATCATCAGCATAGCCCCCTCCCCATTATAAGTACATTGGCCTTGGAAGGGAAAGCAGGATCATTGACTTTTATCAATAGATTTGTTTGAGATCTGGTATGGAATCCTTAAATGATCATTGCCCATATCTTCACATTTATGCTTGTAAATGCTCAAGGCCTAGTCTAGGAAAAGATTAAATAGACTTGGGATCTCTTTTACTTCTTATCGTACTGCTGATAAGCTTTGAAACATCTCTGTATTGGGGTACAGACCAGATATGTAAGATTTTGTGGATTGATATAGTTCTTCTATCAGATCTAAACATTCAGTTGAATCAGAGCTTGGAAAAATGGATGAGAAGAGGAAGTCTCTATTTATGTGGTCGTATATTGCTGTAAGGTCAACATAGCAGGTATACAATTTTCCAATTAGAGACATAAGCAATTTCCTGGAGTTGTTCGATGACATATATATATATATAATCATTACATCCCTTACCAGAACAAAAACCACAATGGGTTGATAAGAGTTAACTTTCAAAAAAACAATATGAGAGTAGTTAATATAATGTTCATTAACACTTTGACCATAATGGATCCAATTGAGATACCTCTGTATATGTGAGCATCTTGAAGGTTATCTTTTTGTTTCCATAGTGCATTAATGTGAGATAAACCCCACTTTTTGGGATGCATTTTTGATTCAGACTTGTAATAATAGAAAAATGAGTGCAATAAACTCCCAACTTATCATCAGTACATTGGCCTTGGGAGGGAAAGCAGGATCACTATCTTCCATTGGTTGATTCATGAATAAATTTTGGGGACATATTGTAGGAGCTTCAGTCAACCACGTTGTTTTTATATTAAAAATCTGGATGTCTGACTTGCAAACAATAAAATAAAAATAAAGAAAACATGGTTAGGCCTGTTAAATAAATGATTTGTACTTACAAACATATGTACATAAATTCAAAAGAGTCAAAAAGAAGTAAGAATAGTCTTTTTCTGAGTTAAAGTCTGTGTAACAAACTCAGAAAAATTTGTAATTTAGAAAAGACTTTTAAATAGTTGGTCAACAGAAAAAACCTGTGATCAGAAAAAATTGATATTGTTAGCAAAGATTTACAGACTGTATTTGTTGGTGTTGGAGATGATTCATTTGAAGTCACTTAATGGCTGTCCATGCTACTATTGTTGTAGCTGATTCATCAGAAATTGCCAACTCGTGTCTCTTTCTGCACATGCTGGTGGGAGACAGTTGCCTTTCTCTCTTTGAAAGTGGAAAAGTTTTTTTAAGAATTTTTCCTGAATGCAGATTTGAGAAAATAGGGTTTTAGTTTTCTAAATATTTGACCAATCAGAGACAACTAAAACACTATTTTATATATTTTAAAATAACTTTATTTTCTATCCAATAACAGGCAGTATTACAAACATGCCAAAAAGGTTCCACAATACAACACACATTGTTTAAATCAAAGTGTCTATTGGTTAGAAATTTAATCTCACCATGTGAAATATTTGAACATTCTGAGAAAAATAAATTCCTATTTTCTATATTTCAATATGGTATGTATGTATGTCATTTTGTGTGAAATAGGGTTTATTTCCTATAACATAATGAAGAAAGAAGGCTTAGAGAATTTAATACTCACAAGACACATTGAAGGTGAGAAGAAAATAGTAAGTTACCTACTTTGCAAATTTGAACAAAAGAATGAAGGAACAAGTATGACAAACACTAAAAGTATGACAAAATCCTAAAAGAGCAAGTGTTGTGGAGAGTAACAAGATATTGTAGAGATTTATGAATTCTGAAGGGACAAAATCCAGAAAAGAAAATCAAGACAAGAAAGAAATGATAGGAATGAAAGGAAATCAATTTTAAAAGAATCTGGAAAACATTGGAATTCAGTGAAAAATGAAAAAATAAAAATAATTTCAAAAAGGATGAAGAAATGGAAATGATCAAGGAAAAGTTTGTAAAGAAGAGATTGTAAAATAAAAAACAAGGGAAACAGCATTGAGACTGACTAAATGAAATAATTATATAAAACCTAGAAGCAAAAAGAAAGAAGGTAGAGCAAACATGAAAATAGAAAAAGATGAATTTATAGCAAGAAAAAAAGTAAAAAGAAAAAACAATAAAAAGAATGAAAAGAAAAGAAAGGAAATAAATTGGCATAAATGATCAAAGAAAAAAAAACTTTAAAGATAAAATAGAAATGAAAGAGATAAAGAAAATAGCTTCATGTCTCACACCTCTCGCCTGTGGAACTCCCTTCCCTATTCCAGTTTCCCTGAGAGCTATAATCTCCAGCTATTCAAATGCAATGTCAATTGACATCTCCAGTTGCCTTGATCTATCCAATACCCTTCTCCTCATCCTTTCTTCTATCACTCCTGTCTGGTCTTGCTTCAAATTTTCTGTAACCCCTTGCGTCCTAGTGGCTTCTCGCCTTGCTTGGGGTGAAACGCTTAAAAAAAAAAAAAAAAATTGGAGGTGATTGAAAAAGAAAACAATCAATGAGAAATTGATGGATAAAGAAAAGAAAGGAGAAAAGAAAGAAGGAAATAGAGGTGCGATGGATAAATTGTCATCTAAATTATACCAAAATGAAAATAACACTAACATCTCATTTTAACAGGTATATTTACCAAAGTTACACAAAAATAACTTGAAATACTAAAGAGTAAATTTATTCAATAAAATTGCCATTGGCTTCAACCATGGCCTCCAGATGACTTCACAATCTCCTGCAACTTTTCTGGAAACTCCCCTTGTTTAAGTTGGTGAAAGCTGCCATAATCCTTGCCTTAAGGTCATCTTTGGTGTTCCAAAACGTTTTGATGGTCTCTTGCTCAACTGCACCCCACACATAATGATCAACTGGGTTGCAATCTGAGGAGTTAGGTGGTCAGATGTAAAGGGTGATATGGTTGCAGAAATTGTTTGACAGCCATGGTTGGGTTCTCCTGCTTGTATGATATGGTGCAGAGTCCTGTTGCCAAACACAGGGTCTTCTAGCAGTCACCATCTTGACTCAGGGCATCACTACCTCCTCAAGACATAGGCCTCTGTGTTGAGTCTGAGGCCTTGTTAGAGGAATGGAGGCATAACATTGCCATCACTAGTGATCCCTCCAAACACCTTTGTAATCACCATTAGACTCATTCAACTCTTTCTGAAACCTCTGCACCATCCTCAGATTGATACCCAAACACTCTGAAATGTTCATATTGAAGCTTCTGGTGTGAATGCCAAGGAGTACAGCTTGCCATTTCAAAATTTCTAGTGGTGTCGCAGAAAAATCACAATGGAGTAAACAGTGTATGATAAAAATATCAATTAAAAAATTTATGTAAATGTATCCTTATTTTTCTTCCCATTATCCAGAATATAGTCAGTGATATTTAAATTCTCTGAAAACAAAAACAAAATCATCATCATCATCATCATCATCATCATCATTACTACTACCACCATCAGCACTCTCACCACCTCATTTATCACAACCATTCCTACCACTAACACTATCCTCTTCCTATCACCATAACCATTATCCTTTTTCTCTCCCTATCACCATTATGTATCCTCTTCCTCTTCCTACCACTACTACCACCCTTATCCCATTCCTCTTCCTCCCACCACCATCAATATCTTTTTCTTCTTTTCTATCACCACTTCTCTATCTTTTCCTGCCTCTACCACCACCCTTCTCTTGTTCCTTTTGCTATCATCACCATTATCCATTTTGTCTTCCTATAACCACCATAAATATCCTTGTCCTCTTTCTACAACTCTCACCACCCTTCTTTTCTTCCTCTTCCTTTGACACTCACCATTATTCTTTTCCTCTTATGATCAACACCATGAGTATTCTCTTCTTTTTCCTATCACTACTACCACCCTTCACTTGTTCCTCTTCCTATCACTCCAACCACCATTATCCTTATCTTCTTCATCATAAGTATTCTTTTCCCCTTTCAACTATACTTCTTCTATTCCTCTTCCTATTGCCATTATCATTTTCCTACCAAAGTTTTTATTGGTCCATGTTTGAACCTAGGTAAAAACATCATTTTGAATGCTGATTTTCATAGCAGGCAATCGATTCGTGTAACACAACTGTACTATCCCAATTTCTTCGAATATTATGCAAATAGCATGCGTCACTTACCGACTTTATTTTGAAAAAGTTAAATCTGCCCCATTCCATTTACTTTGGTTGCATCTGATGAAGATCAATAACATGTTTTATCCTCTATAAATAAAAATATCTAAACAACTTCTTTTTTTTAATTTTATTTCACAAAATCAATATATATTAACTGATTATACAACATATGATGATATCACAGATGGGATTCATTAAACAAATATGTGAAAACTCATCACAGCAAATTCTGGTATTAAAAGAGAAAAATATGAAACGTAAATCATTTAGTGTCAACTGTATTTCAACAACAGATACATAGAAAGGTTTTAACTTACCTGAATTTATATCTAGAAGAATCACTCAGACAAAAAAATGCATAAATACTGTCTGACCATATATAAAAGTGGACTGCAAAGAGAAAGTGTGCTGTGAGTTCATCACATTTGCTTTGGCACAAATACACTAAGGAAATCTATGGGTTAAATAGCAACACATAATGGGCTCTTTGGTTGGCAGTTAGTCAAAGAGAACGACTACTATGAATTTTAAATCATAACACTCAGGTGTCTGAAGCTCTACATGTCAGCCAGATGTGAGTGCTAAAAATGCAAAACCCCAAATAAAAAATCACCCACTGAGCAAGGGCTCTGAGCATCGCATCTGCTCCACAGAACAAATTCCATCAAAAGTCTAAAATACAAATTAAAAGGAGTGCATCACAAAAGTTGCCATCAGAAAAAAAAAAGCTCAGGAACAATCAGATTTGCTTCTAAGAAAGCTGATCATAAATGACTGAAACAGAAACAAGAAGAACATGCCAACTGTTGACATCCAGCAGGCTCTTGGCATCACCATGATGACTTCAGTCAACTGACCTGACACACATATCCATTAATGACCCACCTTCTCCAGACACCTACACCATGCCATGTAGACATTCCACTTGCATCCTCTGTATTGGCAAAATCAGGTTCTGGTTTCATTAATCTACTCAGACCTCTATCAATGTCACCACCATGATTTCCATCAACTGACGCAATACACATATGCACTTGAGATACACTTAACTCGCCACACTTTGCCCACATAGAGACACTGTGCTTGCATGCACCTCATTAGCAATACAAAATAATTTTATATTTACAATTCTTGTTTTCTTTTTCTTTTGCCTCACTGGCAATACTGTTGTTTCATTTGTTCTTCCATGTTACCACATGTGTGTTTATAACAGTTCAATGTGGGTGTGGATACTATGCCTGTAAAATGAAAATACAATAGATTTCAACAGCTATGGATGATCCCACTAGAGAGGGATTATCTAGAATGCTGTTGACACTAATGGACACTGAGCCCAAGGATGGTTGTCATGTCACTGTTAGTTTTTAATTATCTATTATGGAAAGATGGAGTAATGGATAGCGGCTCGGATAGAGGAATCAGAGAGCTGAGTTCAAATTCCAGTTGAATCCATTACATTCACTTACATGCTAATACCTTTGGGAAAAGTATGAATCCTCATCAGCTATGGGTAAGTAGCAGGACAGACTGGGTTCTATAGATCTTGGATCTCAACTGGTCTACTGCAGAAAGAAATGGCTACCTACTGCAGGGAAAAAATATCTGCCTCGTCAGTCATGTATCAAAAGATACATGATTGCCTAAGCATGTATCATGCATAGCACATAACTGATTGATTATGGAAAGAATTAATACATTTTAGATTAATAACAAGGAAATCTGGATGTACCCATAGTGGAATCGGAACACGAAGTTCAAGTTTGAGCCTACTTCACATTAATACCCTTGGGAATAGCAAGGATCTATTTGTTCTCCTTCCAGAAAAATAACAGAGTAGATTAGGCTCTCTCACCTTGGGTGGTAACCAGGAGATGAGAATGATCAAGCTGTGGGAAAAAGTCATAGGGAATCGCTCCATGATCACCTTTCTTCTTCTTCTTCTTCTTCTTCTTCTTCCTCCTCCTCCTCCTCCTCCAGGATGTGGGCGACCATGGCTATTCACAACTTACCATCTTTTGTAGCTCTTAGCAATATTATTTTTACTATCTCTTCCACTCCCTGTTCTATCATCCATTTACACAACTTTGTAACTCAAAGAACCACAATAGCTATGTTGACATTCCACACTTATTCAAATAAAATGTTAGGAAAGAAACCATTATTAATACTAGAAAGAGTAATAACAGCTACTGGACTTGAGATAGGTATACTCCTGAAAAATTATTTTAAGAAAAAGAATTTATAAATTTCAACTAAAAGTAGTACTAGTTGCTAAGTGAATAAATGCCAAATGTTTCCATTCTTAGGTAAATTACTGTTTTTTTGTCCCTATTGACTTTAGTATGTATTGTGAGTATCAAATTTTCCAAGCCTTCTTTTCTCATTGTATCCCAGAAATTTCAAGTCTCTCTTTCTGATTTTAAATATAATTTTACTTTTTGGTGCCATTTTTCTTAAAATCTCTTTGTTGATTACATGATCCATCTGTGGTATTTTTATTACTCTTCTGTAAAATCTCATCTCTCTTGCCTCGTCTCCTTTCCCTCTGGGGAGATATTGTCTAGCATTCACTGTCATATAGGATGTTTGATATTGCATAGCAATTCGACACTTTTTTCTTTGTTTCTAAAGAATTATTCTTGTTTCTTAATACTTTACTTCAAAAACACTAGAATTTAAATTTAAATTTTTGATGTCAAATGTCTCTCAATATATAACATTTTACCATTTCATCATTTGTTTGATATTTGTGTATATATATATATATATATATATATATATATATATATATATATATAGTAGGAAAAAGCTCATCTTCTGTGTTAACGTTCCTATTATGGGCGGCCACACTTGTTCATTATCACCCAAAGGTTTTCAACTGGGTTATGGTCAGAACTCTGACTAGGTCATTGTTAAACATGGTAAAAAAAATCAGAATTTGGAGTGCATTCTCAGCGGCAGGAGTTGATAATTTGTACAAAATCAAGGGAATCATAGACCAGCATCAATACCATAACATTCTTGTTAATCAAATGTGGCTTTCTGCTAAAAGACTTTTGCTCAAGTTCAACACTTCACACTCCAACATGATTAATGATCCTAAGCATACTGCCTTAAAGAATAAACATTATATAGAGAGGAAGTGCAACAAGTGTAAATTGCAACTCTTCCTGTGGCCTAGTCAGAATCCTGACCTTAACCCAAATGAAAACCTTTGGGTGATAATGAACAAATGTGCCTGTAATAGAAAAGTTATCACAGAAGATGAGCCTTTTCATGAATTAAATGAAAGCTGGAAAATCTGGCAAATGCTGTTGACTTACTAAAGAATTTAGTCTATAGCATGCCATAAAGAATTAAGGCTGTTAGAAAAGCAAAAGATTACCCAACAAAATGCTAAATCATTTTTTGACTTGTATAATGTACACCTGTATTAATAAAGAAATTCTTTTACTCGCTTGTCTTGGTAAAAATACAAACATCAACTTTCTATGAGTGTGTACATTTGTATTACCTTGTACTATATATATATATATATATATATAGTCATCCACAGCAGAGAGACTGTATTGCTGTACCACAGCTCTTCAGTGTGGGTAGATATATGATTGCTTCAAGCTGGGATTGAAACCTGACTGATTTGACATCAATCAGATCTCTTACGTCTAGGCCATCATCACACAGTAAAAATAGAAAGAATTTTAATGCCTTTCTCATGCCAGCATCAGCTCATAGAACTCAATTCAATTTTACTTAAAGAGTAATGCTTGATACAAGTAGGAGCTACTGTTTTTTAAAGCCACCTTTTTCCCTAGAGAGCTCAACTGGATTTCTGGGAGCATATATATATATATATATATATATATATATATATATGAAAAAAAAAAATACAGAAAAAACAAACAAAAATCTGAATATGCAATTATGTAGTATTAATGTTAATATAAAGTCGACGTTGGACATTTCGGTCTATTTAAGACCATCTTCATGGACATTTTCATTTAAAACATAATTAACATTAGAACATATAAAAATTTAACACAAAAGACGATATATATATATATCATTTTGTTATTTAATTGTGATCTAATCTCCTTCAAATGCTCTCAAATTTGAACAGCATGTGTAGAAACAGCTCAAAATTCTATGTTGAACATTTTATGTTTTTTTTTCTTTTCAGGTATAGAAATGTCATTCACTGGAAAAGAAATCGTGTATGCATAAACACAGTCAAACAAGTCTGTGCAGCATGTATTTGTGAAAGATTTTGCTAAAATGCACCAACTGCAATGCAGATTTGGGCATGGTGCAAAAAGTTCAAAGGGGAAGGCTGTCTGTGCAAATTAAAATGATCTTGACATGTGACCTGTCACAGATGGTGCCCATATTGAAAACTTGTGAAATTGTTCATGAAATCCCAGATACCTTTGAATTTCTCATTCAAATTTTGATGAATAAATCTTATTTGTTGCCCCTGATCTCTTCTTCATTTATGAAGATATTGTCTAGCATTCACTGCCATATATTCACAGCATTCACTGAGGATTAATATTACATAGAAGCTCAGCACTTTTTTCTTTATTTATAATGAAATGTTCTTATTTCTTAATACTTTACTTTAAGAACACTAGACTTTAAATTGAAATTTTTGATACGCAATGTCTCTTGATATATAACCTAACAGATATGAAATGCATTCATTGGAAGTATTCAATAAGATAAAGGTTTTCAACTATCTTTTTCTGCTTCTAAGTATAAGCATTGTTTTGTTTCCATTTTCCCTAAAGACTTTGTTTTTGCTTGCATGTTCCATCCATAGTATTGTCAGCATCCTTCTTAGAACCACATCTCTGTTGCCTCTAGTCTTTACTTCATTGCCACAAAGAAGGACTGATATTATATAGCAGTTCAGCATGCTTTTCTTTGTATCTAATAAAATTTTCCTGTTTCTTAATACTTTGTTTAGCATTTGAAAAGCACCCTATGTTATTCGAATGTACCTTTAGATATTCTGTCCTCTGTTAAAATACTTCCCAGGTAATATTTTTGTTTTTGTTTTTAATCAGTATCACATCATCAAGGCAGTACAGTCACCAAGACATAAGAGGTTACAAGGTGTGGAAGAATTTGGAACAGAAACAATAATAATGAGTATAAAGAGGAAAGAGTAATAAGGAGGACAGTAGATAGTGATTAAAATTGCATTTAAATTTTTGAAGGTTAAAGTTAGCTGGAAAACATGGAGCTGGAAGCGAATTCCACAAGTGAAAAGTGCAAGAAAAGAAACTATTAGCACAGGATTTACAGTTACATCTAACCAGCTCACCTGTAAATTGATGAGATCTCGATGACACTCTAGTACTGCATTTAAATTTAAAAAGTCTAGGTACCATAGTGAAGAGCTCATTCAAACAATTACAATAAAAGTATTTATAGAAAAGGCAGAGAGAGGCAACTTTACAACAACTATACATTCTTTCTTATTACAATCAATGGTTAGTTCTTTCTTCCTGCTTTCATTTACTAACTCATCTAAGATTTACTGTCAGTTATCTTTCTGTGCTTGCCATCATCACAAGGACCATAGCATTTTTATTAAAAAAAACAAACAAAGAGCTAATAGCAAGTTCCTGTCCTGAATGTATCCGGCCATTTAATATTTAAAAAAATAAAATCATACTAGAGTAATGGTGCCTTATTTCTCTTCTGGGTACTCCACTTGGGACCTTGCATTTATCTCAGCAGCCTTTTTTCTTTCTAAAACATTAACAGAGATTTTTTTGTGGGGAATCACCATTAGATGCCTCATTTCCTTCTCCTTAATCTTGTCTATGATTTTTCAACAGAAATCTTACTGTTGAGAAAAGTTGCAGTGAGCCAAATCCGATGGCGGTAAAGGCATGGGTAATGATATGTTTAGCAGAATATCCCTGCTCAAGATATGAAAATTTCAGTCACTAAGTAATCCCACAGGAGAGTCTCCATACATGTGCAGAAAGGTCCCCTATGATCAGGCATATCATATATCATGGTTTAAGGGTTCTGTCTCAGTGATATGAGTTATCAGCATTCATTCTTTTGTTTCAGAACTGAAGTGATGTTAGGTTATAAAAACACTTTATTATATAAGAAAACTATAATAAAGCCCTGGAAATTATGGATAACCTACTTATGATTGGTTATTGAAGAACATTGCAATCATGCAAATAGTTCTTAAGATATTAAAATGGTTGGCTGACAGACTTCACATATAGTGTTCAAGGTAGGCTTGCTTGGTACATGAGGTCAGTCATATATTTGCCATCACTCTTCTTAGTACTTCAATCACATGAATTTAAATGTACTTCTGAATTGGCAATTAGGTCTCATTTTACTGTTGTTTCAGCTAAATGTCACTATAAGTTCTATTCTAATAGTTTTTTCTCACACTTCTTTCTTGTGGAAATCTCTTCCAGTTTCTTTCTTCCTTACCACCTACAATATTTAAATATTTAAATGAAATATCAATCACCACATTCTGTCTTCCTGAATCCTGTTCTTTTATTGTCTTTTCTCCACACTAGTTTTCTTGTTTTCTTCCATTGCCTGTAACAGTTCATAGAACTCAATTCAATTTTACTTGAAGAGTAATGCTTGATACAAGTAGTAGCTACTGTTTTTTAAAACCACCTTTTCCCCTAGAGAGCTCAGCTATCATAGTGGCTTTATTGCCTTTCTTGGGATGAAATGGTTAAAAAAAAATTGTGCTAGTGGTCAGAGTTTGAGTCCAGATAAAACCACAATATTTTACAGATGATCAATTTCATAAAATCATTATACCTTTTCTGATTTTGCTTATGCCAAAAGAAGATATGTAAATATATCCAATCATATTAAAAATTATATCTGATGATATAAACAGAAGAGTTCATTTTGCAACTTTGTTTTTGGAAAATTGTAATCTTTATCTCCGTATGTCAGCATCAATTTGCAGATTTTCAATCAACTCTACACAGAAATAAATACTTAGAAATGGCAGCACGAATAGAAACAACTTTCTCAATTAAATTTTATTTTTTACATTTAATTAACCTTGTTTCTAGTTTTTAAAACCCATGCAAACATCCCTTGTAACATTATATATTTTCAGCGCCTGAAACCTGAAGAGAATTCTGTAAAACCCCAGACAAGCCAGGAAAGGTTGATGTCGAAGAAGGACATTGACAGCTAAGAGTCCTCAAGTGTAAGTGAAGAAAAAAGGTTATCACATCAGTTGCTTATGGGATGCAATTACAACAGACAGTTCACAAACAGAATAAATATCTGCTTTTATGATCCCAATGGTGACAACGAAAGGCATCATCACTTTAATTAAAGAGGATTAATATATATATATATATATATATATATATATATATATATTTTAAATTGATATTTTCTTAAAATAAACTGTTGGGCATAATATTCATTTATTTTTCTTTGCTTGATATTTATGTAAACATTAATTGTTTCCCTTAATGTAAATTATGAACATATTTAAGGATGTTGAAGGTCATGTGAGAGGCAGATTATCATGAATAGAACACATAGCAGAATTAAACTGGAAAATGAACAAGAACAGTGTGTTTTTGTTAAAGGCACTGAAATAAGAAATGCAATATTTATGATCTGAAAATCTTCTAGGAATTTTTGCATTGATGCAGGTGCCCTCCCCTCCAGGGTTCTATCCTTGAACCAATGTTGTTCCTAATTTTCATCAATGATCTTCCTGATGGCATCAGTTTTTAACTCAGTATCTATACTGATGACACAACTATTTATTGCTGCCTTGCTAGCAAGTCTGAGCAGCTCAGTAAGTTCAACTTAGCAGCTGATCTAAAAAAAAAAACTACTTTCTGTTGTTAACTGGGACAAGCAATGGCTTGCTAATTTTAATGTCTCCAAAATTAAACTGCTCTCTTTTAATTGTGTGAGAGAACCCTTTTTACCTTCCATCAGCATGGCTTATGCGAACCTCCAGAGGAGTGATTCAGTGCACCTTTTTGGACTAATGTTTTCCACTCACAGGAAGTAGAAAGATTATATTGAATCAATTGCTAATTCTGCTGCTAGGAAATCTGATTCCCTGTGTCATGCTAAACAATTTTTCTTGCCAGAATCTATCTTACATATTTATAAATCTACCATTCATCTTGACATTGAATATTGCTGTCATATCTGGTCTGGTACTCTTTCTATAAATTTAGAGGTTCTAGATAAAATACAAATAAGAATCTACAATGGTAATGATCCTGACTTGGCATCTCACCAGTCACTTTTCAATCACCATAATATATCTTTCCCATGCCTTTTTCTAGTTTTTTCATGATAATTGTTCTGATGTTATATAGGGCCTAGACTTTATGAATTTAAGTGCACTACTAGATTGGCAGTAAGGTCTCATCATTTTACAGTTTAAATAGCTAGATGTAACCATAAGTTCTATGCTAATAGTTTCCTCGATTGCACTTCACACTTGTGGAACACTCTTTCAGTTTTTTGTTTCCCAGTCAACTTCGGTCTTCAAAAATTTAAAAGCAATGTCAATCATTATCTACTGTCTTCATAATTATTGCTGTTTTATTGTTTTCTCTTCTTAATAGTTTTTTTTTTCTCATATTCTCTAACACTCAGTAACCCTTTACATCTCAGTGGCTTTATTGCCTTTCTTAGGGGAAATGGTTTTAAATAATGTAATTAGATGTAATACAGATATATGCATTTGATGAAGTTTTACTTGAACTGCCAGGACACTTGATTTATTTGGGAAAGATATTAGAATAATTCAGTATATATACAAAGTAAAAAATTACCCGTAAACGGCTTAAATAGATCTCGCACCATTGTGATTGGTTGTTGGTCAATCTCCAATCAAATGTGAGATTACGGGGTATTCTTATAAAAGTCAGCACAAACAAGCATTATTCTTAGAGGGCGTTTCAGAGTCTGATCAGCTCTGAAAGGGTCGATTTGGTGAGGTCAGTATGATGTTTGAAAGACCCGAAACTGTCCAATGATCCTTTTCTAGAACATCACTGACGACGCCCCCTAGCGCTAAAGGAGCGTATATTCAAAGCAGAGAGCAAGCCACCTGCATATGAACAGAAAGTTAATTGTGTAAATACGCAAAAGAAGAATGGGGTGTAAGACAAAGATAAAATGCGTCTTCTTACTGAATTTATTCAACCTATATGTCGAGGTGATCCTAACTCAAAGTTATAACTGGATTTATTATCAGTGGACACAATCTTAACATAAGATACACAGATGAAACCATGTTGATGGCAGACACAGAAAGAAAACTACAGTAACTCCTAAACAAGTTAATAAAGGAAAGCAAAAGGAAAGCAAAAGGAAATGGTTATTCATAATTATAAGAAGAAAAAATGTATGGGCATTAACAGGATCAGCAATGTGAGCTAGAAATTGAAGACATCAGTATAAGGAAAGTTTAAAAATCTGGCAAGTTTGACAAAGAAATCTGAAGACCAATTAGAATAATGAATGATGCCTTCCAAAAGTTAAGTAAAGTATTAATAAACAGGAAAAGAAAAGAATGCTGCTGAGATGATATGTAATATCAATCCTCATCTATGACAGTGAATACTGAACAATTTCCTGAAAAATGAAGAGGAAACTTGAGACAACAGAGATGAAGCTCTAAAGAATGCTGCTATGAATACCATGGTTGAGTTATAAAAGCAGCAAGAAAGTTTTAATATTTAGCACTCTGCATCATTTTTAAATATAACCTCCCCTTTTACTGTATATGGAATCCCCTCAAAATATAGTCTTTTATATATTTGTTCTATAGATTTGAAATTGCAGTAGCCTGGAGCCCCCATTTCAATCAAGATTGTTTTAGGTGTTGCCATAGAAGGATATGACTACACAACCAAGAAATTCAAATTCAACTTGCATTGGCAGGATTAATATTTTACTTGGCAAAAACAGTCACCTACAGAGTGCTACAGGGGAACAAAAAAGTACTTTTACTTCAAGTCAGAAAGAGTTGAAATTTCTGGGGCTTAGAGAATTTGACACTCATAGGACATACTGAAGGCAAGAGGGTCAGTGGAATGAAGCACAACAAACTTATGTAAATGGTTGGCAAGACAGGGATAAAGAAAGATTGCAAAAAGACAAACTTTACTATGTGTTTCAATAAGATGTTACTAAAAGAAATATTCTTTAGGAACTGGAAAGAGAAGTATGCTTATAACCATATCACATTGAAACACTCTGTTCTCATCTGATCACCAAAGTTAAGCAACATCGAGCTTGGTCAGTATTTAGATGGGTGACCACTTAGGAATGCCGGGTGCTGTAAACTTGGAGATGTATGGGTGGTGTAATGGCTAGCAGCCCAGAATAAGAAATCTGAGAGCCAAGTTCAAATTCCTATGGAGTTTGTTACATTCACTTATGTCCACATATTCTTGAGAAAGGTATGCATTCACCTCTTTTCACCCCAGTTATGGGTTCAAGAGTAGGACTTGTATCTAGAAAAAGCATTGTTACAGTTACAAGTTTTTTCCAAAACTTCCATGATGCTCTGAGCCAGCATGGAAGAGAATGTTTCAACCAAAACAGATGGCAATGGCAAATAAACTCTGGAGAAAGTCATATGACTGCATATTCTGCTCTTGGTTGAGAGACTGTTCTATGATAATGATGATGATAATGATGAGAAGTAAATAAGGGCTAGAAATGAGTTAAGCTAAGCCTTATAGAATATGTCCATGTTGATAGTACATTCAGTGTCATCAGTTGTTGATCTCTTACCGGTGGTTAGAATATTGCAAAAGTCCACACATTCTGGGTTAATCTTTCAAGGCTTGAGTATAAAACAGACCTATGTCTAGATTTTGATTCAGGTGATATCTATGCTGACGACACTACTATTTACTCCTGCTTCAGTAGTATATCCAGCATCACTGACAAAACTAACCTGGCCATAGGCCTCGAGAAGGACCTACAATTTGTGGTTGACTGCTGTAGGAAATGGCTTGTAAACTTTAATGCCTCTAAAAGGAAACTGCTCTCAGTTACCCACCACAGAGAACCCTCCCTGCATCCCATCAGGATGGCTGATGTCCAACTCCATAAGAGCACCTCTCTGTGCCTGCTTGGTCTCATGCTGACCACTGACCTGAAGCTGAACAACTACATTGAATCTATAGCTTCATGTATCACAAGGAAAGTTGGTTCTCTGTGTTGCGCCAGAAGGTTTTTCTCACCTGAAGACATCCTTTAAATCTACAAATCAACCATATGTCCTTGCATGAAATATTGCTGCCATATAGGGTCTGGTGCTCCCACTATTCATCTCAAGATCCTAGATGAAATCCAGAGGCAGATATGCAACGTGATTGGTCCTGATCTGGCATCCCGTCTGCAGTTGTATCTCACAGACATGATGTAGCTTCCCTCTGTCTTTCTATAAGTACTGTCATGGCACCTGCTCTGACAAACTACTTTCACTGGTTCCCAAATTGCATGAATTTAAGCATGCTATTAGGTTGGCATCTCGGTTCTACCTTTTTGCTGTCAAAACAGTTAAATGTAGTCATCTCTTCTACTCCAACAGCTTGCTCCTCCCATCAGTGGAACTCCCTTCCTATCATTTGCTTCCCTGATAGCTATAATCTTCAAATATTCAAATGTAGTGTCAATCGATATCTGATGCCTTGACTTTGATCCTTGTCCTTCTCTTTATCCTTTTCCCAAACACTCCTCTTTACTCTTACTCTCACTATATGTAACCCCTTGCATACTAGTGGTGCCCCTGCCTTGCTTGGGGTGATTTGCTTAAAAGAAAGTGTAAGTTGGATTTTTGTTTACCTATCTAATAATTCATAGTGACTTTTAGTCCTATAAGTTTTATGTACAACATTAAATTAGAGTTGTTGCAAGACAGGAGGATTTCTTTGGTGACAAAGAAAAGAGTACTGAGCTGTTACGTGACATCTGTCCTCCTATATAGCAGAAAATGTTGGATGGTCTCCTCAAAGATGAAGAAGAGATCTGAGGCAGCGAAGCCGTGGTTCTACAGAAGGATGCTATCATTGAGTGAGCATGTGCGCAATGATGAGGTCTTGGAGAGGATGCAAACAGGGAGGAAGCTTATATTTAACATAAGGAAAAGGCAGATGAAATTTCTGGGAAACCTAATGAGAAAGGAGGGCCTGGAGAATCTGATACTCACAGGTTGAACAGAGGGAAAAAGAGACAAGGAAAAGCAATGCATGACATACGTGGTGGGCTTAACCAAGTGGATGGCAGAACATGGTTTGGGGGAGTTGGCAGAGGCAAAAAACTTATTAAGAGCTACAAGGGATAGGAGAATGTGGAGAGCCATGATTGCCTATGTCCTGAAAGAACATGGTACATAAAAAGGAAAGAAAGATGTTATTAAATTAATCAATATAACCTAACCATCATCAAGTGTTTGTACTAAAGAATATCTTACGATAGAAGTAACTTTTTCTCAGGCAACAATTATCAGTAATATTCCTTTACTTATTTCCAACCCGAAGCCTTCACAAAAGCAAACCTAGTTTTATGCGTGAAAGGGATTTGTAAGTATTTGTTTTCATCTTCTAATTCCTCCAAAACATTACTACTCACCCATGTTCAATGCTACTGAACGTAAATGTTCTTTCGGCAAATCCAAGGGGATTTGTTCAGAGCCATTTTTATTCTCAGTTAGATCCTGGCCACTTGACAAATTCATATTTTCAGAAATAAAACTCAAGCTTTGCCAACCTGTATGTGGCTATGAGTGTGACATATATTTTCTACCCCTTCACTAATATGCAGTTATCAACTTCTAAAAAAAAGCAACACTTATTTATGTTTTCATAACTTACCTGGTGTGCCCAACCCATTCTGAAAATATCAAGAAATTCTATGACCAAATGCACATTTCTCAATATCTTTAGGTTCCATCAAGAGCCATATGCATTCTATTTTGGAGTGAAATCTCCAGCTGCAAAAAATGTTGTTTTTTTTTTATGAGACACTTTTATATTCTTATCCTAATATTAGTCCAAACAAATGGTGAGAATGTCTTCTCTCTGAATATTTAAGCAGTGTTTATCAAATCAGTATGGATCTGAATTAGTTAAAAAAAAAAATGAAGACGGCTGCAAAAACTTTCTCATAAACTCAACCTTGTTTTGTAAACACCTAGCATTTCTTTGTAGATGCTATGGTTAGAGGGAATCTAATCCCCGCTGTTCTGACGGTCAGACTAAATACCAACAGCTGGATGGTAAATAGAATTATAAGCAGAAGAGGACATGCTCTAGTGAGAACAAGAATCTACCATAACTAGTTTTAAAAAAATCCAAAATAAAAATACCATCTCTCTGTGAAAGAAAAAAACTCTTTTCTGCTTGCTTTTTTTAGCAATGAGGATAAGGATATTAGTCTGAAGAGCACATAGAATAAGAAAAGAACTCTGCTCAGGCAAATGATGCAAAGACCATGGAATATGGCATGTATTTCTTTTAATCATTATGATACAATTGTTACATTTAGCCAGTAATGACAAAATTTATTAATCTTAATATTGACTTGATCAGTTTATACTGATCAAGTCAAGATTATGCCACTTTCCAGTCTCCTAGCTATAAATACTTTCATGGTAATTTTTCTGATGAACTTTCTGCTATGGTACTTAGAATGTATGAATTTAAGCACGGTACCAGATTGGCAGAAATGTTTTAACATTTTATACTTGAAATGGTTAAATGTATCTGTACATTCTATGTTAACAGTTTATTCTCTCACAGTTCTCATTTGTGGAACACTCGTCCAACTTCTTGTTTTTCAGTGAACCTTGATCTTCAAAAACTTAAATTCAATATCTGTTGTTATCTTCTGTTTTCTTAATGCCTGTTCTTTTATTGTACTTGTTCCATAATAATTTTTTATATCTTTTCACACTTAGTAAACCTTTGTCTTAGTGGCTTTATTGCCTTACTTGGGGGTGAAATAATTGAAAAAAAAAACAATAACTATAAAATTAATTTTTGTCTGATTTGTTGAGATGGGGAATTATCATTATTATACACAAATTTACCCAGGCTCATATCCTCATCTTGGATGTTATTCACTCGGAAATAAGGATAAGGATATTAGTCTGAAGAGCCTATGGAATGACAAAAGAACACTAATCAGCCAACTGAGACAAAGAAAGAAAATATTAGTATGGAATATAACACTAATTTTTTGAATCATGATGATCTTTTTCTATGTGCCGTGTCTCTTCACGATGTTGGTGATCATGGCTCTCCATGGTTCCCTGTCCTTTTCAGCTTTTAATAAATTTTTGTCTTTTTGTTATCTCTCCTAATCCCTGTACTACCAATCATTTACACAAACTAGTTAGATAGATTATGCATTTTTTCCTCTGGACCTTTTGCCTTCTATATGTCCTGCGAGTATCAAATTCTCCAAACCCTCTTTCCTTATTTTGTACTGTAGAAATTCCAACTTTCTCTTTCTGATGTTATGCATAGGTGTCCTTTTTGTTTCCATTTTTATAAATTTTTGCTGTTGCTTACATTTTCAATCCATGGTATTCTCAGCATCCTTCTGTAGATCCATATTTCTGTTGATTCAAGTCTCTACTTCATCTGCGATATATATGTGTGTGTGGTGGATTCTGCCATCATATTCGACATATGAGGGTCAAGCAGTTCAGATCCTAGGAACTGACAGCCCAGACACCAGCACATATGATTTGTTTATAGTGGTGAGGGTTTTGTGCAGAATCAACCAAACTTTTTGAAGGGTCGAATACAGAGACCTGATGCACTACGTGCCACAAGGTCTCCAAACGCCTCTCTGCAGGTTTTGAATTCAGTGTTGTCCTCCTCCTTGACCAGTTGCCAATTAAGGCTATAGAACTGTCCTAGAGTCTGTCCTACTATTTACACATAGCTGCAGGGAGAAGGAGTGGATTAATACCTTTCCCAAGGGTATTAGCACATAAATTTCGACCTCGGCTCTCTGATTCCTCAATCCGAGCCACTATCCACTATCCACTACTCCACCATGCCTCCTATGTGTGTGTGTATATATATATATATATATATATATATACTATTGTATCATCAGCATAGATGTCTACAAAAGATCAGGTTATATGCTTTGACTGATCATTTATATAAAGTAGAAAGATAGTAGGACCAAGAAGGGAGTCTTTAGGGATGCCTGTGTTGATCACTTGTGCCTCAGAGGACTATCCATTAACAACTACCATTAGGTAAGACATGATAATTGAGAAGACCCAGTAATTCCATAGCTGAAGAGCTTTTGCAGCAAACCTCTATGCCACACCTTGTCAAAGGCCTTTGATATATCTAATACAATTATCCTGGAGATGTATGTATTGTGTTGTGCTACAATGATTCTGTGAGTAATGACAAGATATGTGTAGTTAACCATGCTGACTGGAATCCATATTCTTTGTCGCTCAAGAAGTTGTCTCTAATTGATGTGATTCTTGTTGATTATAACCCCACAAAATTTGCTAATAACACTAAAGAGACTGATGGACAGATACTGAGATGGGGCTGAGCACTTATCCACATTTACTACATACACTTGATGCTTTCCATAGACTTGGGAAGGATTTTCTCCTCCAATCAGCAGTTAAATAGTTTTGCTCCTGGTGGAGTAATGGATAGTGGCTCGAATTGAGGTGTTGGAAAGCCGTGTTCGAATTCCACTCGAATCCATTACATTCACTTACATGCTAATACTCTTGAGAAAGGTATGAATCCTCTTCTTCTCCCCAGCTATGGGTAAATAGCAGGACAGACCGGGTTCTATAACCTTGTATGGCAACTGGCCTACTGCAGAAAGAAATGGCAACCTACTGCTGGAAAAAATCTGCATTTAATGTATCGACATGATTGCCTAAGCGTGTATCATGCAGGGTACATAAGTGAAGATTGGGGATAGTTCAATGTTGATATTCCTCAGGGCAACCACTGGGATTTTATCTGGGCTGTGAAAAAAATATTACTAAGGTTGTCCTCTATGAGATGGCGGAAGTCTGGAAGAAGATGGCCTTTGCTGTCTAATGTAGAGTTAGAGGCAAATATAGTTGCAAAAGCCTTATCTGACAAGGATGAGATAATTTCAGGGCCATTTATGATTGTAGGCACTGATGCTTTGCCTCTATTGAGAATTTGGTTGTATATTTTCCAAAATTGTTTGCTTTCAACAACCTTGGCATGGACTGCTTGTTCATGGCCACACATTACATTTTCAAGAATTCTCTTGCAATGATTGTGGAAATGCAGTACTTGTCCTACTGCACAGTTCCCTGGTATAGATATTATAATAGTGATTATAGTTGGCTGTGGCTGCAGCACATTCAGTTGTGAACCAGGGCTGGCTATTAGGTTTTTGCTGGATTTTATTTCTCGTTTCTAAATCACTTAGAGATGAGGGCAGCAGTTTTGAAGGCATTATGCTTAATGAGTGCTGAGAGAGGACTAAGGTGATATTCCTTTAGATAGGTCATCTTTATTTAATATTGTATTACTGAATACTTTCTGGACAAATCTTGTAAATAGTTGATGGACTCAAAAAGAGATCAAATGTTTTCATCTAATATGCAATACCAATAAATATTGTCATCAAAATGTAATACAAAATGAAAATGAAAAATGGATGAATATTTTGAAATAAGAACTCATTAAATATTGACAACAATAACAGAAAAAAAAACGAGACTTGTTATTGGTAGAATAATTGTTTTTTTTCTTTCAGATTTTTAAAAATTCTTCCTTTCACCCTTAACATTCCTCTTTATCTCTGTCCTGCCATCCATTCACACATTGTTCTGTAGGTTACCTGCTGTTTCCTTCATGTTTTTCCTTAAGACTTCCTCGTTAATTAAGAAAGATATTAATGCACAATCTTTGATTCTGCAATATCACTGAATATATTACACAAGATAGTGAGAGTTCTGTATTTGTAGCCTTGTGCCAGACTAAGCTAAGTTTATTATGACATCCATATAGCTCAAACAGTTTTCCAATGGTTTTATTGGTTGGTGTTCAAGGAAAAAAAACAGGTTTTTGAATGCTGCTTTTCTAAATATTTCTCACTTGAAAATTGTATAACACTACTTTCCTCTTCCAATTCCACCTTGTGCCATACAGCATGAGGCACAGGGAAAATCAGGAACTTTATCTGACAGAATGACTTTCATTATTTCCTTTTGAATTAATATTCATTAGCAATAATGCCCAAACTTTTCAGTTATTAGCATATTTATTGGTTTGGTCTTAAATAGTATAATATAAAATATTTCTTATTTGTTTCATTTAAATGATATCTAATGTTGAAATCAGCATTACACACCTGATATATGCATTTCACAATGATGCTACCATAAGAGTACAATATTTGTTACTGATTTTGTAAGAGATCTTGAGTTAATATTCAATGAATTTCTGGATGCTTCAAATTCTTCATTTTTTGTATGCTATTTTGATTTGAATCGTTAACATTCAGTAATATTTTGGGACTATTTTAATTTTTTTTGTTAGTTTTATTTGTGAATTTATGATGAGTTTTTAATATTCAATGAAAGTTTTGGACAATTTCCATTTTTACTATTCTTGATTTTCAAGGAATATTTCAGACTATGTTGTCATTGTTTTATTTGAGAGTTTGAAATTAGTTGTTAATATTCAGTGAATATTTTGGACTATCCTCATGTTTATCATTCATTTTTGACAAATTTTATCACATTGTTGCTTTTTATCACATTCTAAGTTAGAATACCCTCTGACTATTAAAGTAAGTAGTGTGTTTTTATAAAAAGCAATGATATGCCATCTAAGATTATTCAGAAATTTATAGTTAAAATATTTCAGGTCAAAATTCAAATAACTATCCTCTTCTTTGCTGTTATTTTATGGAGGAAAATGAAATAAAATTAAATAAAGATGAAAAAATGTTGTGAGACAATAACAAAAAAAGATAAGCAGAGTTAGAATAATTCATTGAACATTAACAATTCACTTCAAAGTCCTAGACAGAAAACATTAGAAAGAAAAAACAAAGATAATCCAAAAATAAAAATAATGGATGTTCACTAACACTGATCAAACCAAAACTATGTTCAGAAATTTTAATTAGCAAAATAAAAAAAGACTTCTATACTATATCAGATTTTATCATGCAAGACAATGTTTTCACAATAAAATTCATATTATCCATGGTAATAAAAACTGTTCTAATTATCTCCCCTTATGTAAATCTTCATAAGTACATAGGTCCATTTCAAAACATATAAAAGGCACCACATTTGTATGCTGATTAAGGTGAATAAAGCTTCCCAAGCAATGATTTCTTTAACTTTATTCTTTACGTTAACCACACAATGTTGGTAAAACTTTTAGACTATATTCCTCTACCCAATGTACCATAAGAATTTCAGCTTACAATATCTGTCCTTATTAAAAATATTGATAATAACTTATTGGAATGGTCAGGTTTTATGATGCAAACAAACACATAGATTTTCATTTATAAATAGACCCAAAATTATAGTCAAGAACATACATTTGATTAACACAATATCACATATACCTGAATAGTTTATCATTTTATTATTTTACATGGACAACTTGAGAATCACTAACCAGCATCAATCTTTTATTCAATATTTGTTTTTACTTTTCTTTGGTTTTGAAATTTACTTTTTCTACAGCAGTTTTTATTGCCTCCCAATGATCTTTGACTGAATATTGTTTTCTATTCTTTTATACATCTCTTTTTATAAAAGGCTTACCATTGATTCTAGTTTAGTCTAAAAGTCTTGCTTTAAAGGTTCTGTTCTAGTTATATAAGTTAGCAGTATATGTTTTTGTATTTTTTCTCACTTTTGTATTATCTCTGAAGGGGTGTTGCATCATAAAAACACTTTATCATACAAGACAAGTATTCAATGAAAATTATCCCAGTCTTGTATTATTAAACATTTGCACAATTATATATACATATGCAAATATTTAGATATGTATGCATGAACTTATCTTTGTGTTGACAGTGCTGTAAAAGTGTATGTGTGTGTGAACATGTGGGTGAGTTTTCAGCCTGCCCTTCTCTCACACACACACACACACACACACACACACACACACACACACACACCTCAATCTGTCTATCTATCTGTCTCTCTGTCTCTCTGTCTCTCTGTCTTTCTTATATATATATATATATATATATATATATATATATATATATATATATATATATATATGCACCTATGAGGGGTGCTGAAAAATTCTCAGGCTGCCCCACTTCCTAAATTGTAAACAAATGATCAAACATCAGACCATTTTGGAATAGCTTCTTGGGTGGTGTAAGAACATGTGTATGTGTGTGTGTGTGTGTGTGTGTGTGTGTGTGTGTATATATCTTATTACTGCAAACATTATTTTCCATTGGGCACACATGTTTCAGTTGATGTTCCCCTGTTTTGTTTTGTTTTTTTGAAACAGAGATATTAATATCATGGGTGACCTTTATGATAAGGCAAAGCCCAATTACCTACATAAAGAAGGCACATCTATCATTAGTGGACAGATTGTTAATAGCACAATTTGGCTATAGGAGTGGTAAACTTGAAAGAAAAGGAGTATACAGGTTCAATTCCTGTTAAGAGGCATTTTTTTTAGTAGGACTTCTAGATTTCACTGTTTAAGAAAATAAAAATAAAACAGTGTTGTCAACTCAAACATATGTACCCACAGTAAATAGCATTTTTAGCGATAATAAATAATGTCAAATTAAAAAATCCCTTTAAAAATTACTGTTTGCATGTTGGATACAAAATGAAGTGAGCTGATATAGATTCCAGGAAGTCCCAATATGAAATATGCTTTCCCTAAGTAGGTAAATGAGCTTTGTTTTATCATGATTGTCTCCAATAGCCAAATTGGTAGCAAGACACTTTGTCAATAGGAATGGTTTTCCTGATGGAAAATGAGGATACAGGTTAGATTCATGTTGGGAGGCACATTTTTTCTTTAGTAGGGCTTCTTGATGTAGGCAAGTTGAGACTGATTTCATGGTTTAATAAAATAAAAAAAAACAGAGATGTCAATTCAAACTCACTGAAAATAATGTTTTTGGTTATTAGGAATAATATTGGATAAAAAAAACTAATTTAAAAATTACCATATAAAAAAATATGCATGTATGAGTGTGCATATATATATATATATATATATATATAGGAATGAATGAAAAGACAAGAGGAAAACTATACTTAGCTTCATTGATGCATTTTGTCATTCAATGGATTTTATCAAGGCAAATGTGATGGTTTTATTTTGCAACAAGCATGTATTTGACAGTTACTGATTAGTGAGGTAAAACATTCTTCAGTTTAACCATAGTAATTGAAAATTGTTTTTTTTTATAATTATGGATGTACGCATTAGCCGCACTAATCAAGGTATATATATATATATATATATATATATAGTGAAGAAATTTGGTGGGGATTTTAGAGTAATCATATATAGTAATTCATTGAGCCAAGAATAATTTTCAACAGAATCAGAAAGCACTGGACGGCCATTTTGTCCTATTTGGGACTCATCAGCAGTGCACATCCACTACTGAGAATCGAACCTGGACCATTTTGATACAATGCAAACGTCATACCAACTGTACCATGTGGCTCGGTGACGAAGAAGACACAAATTAGAGTCAATATAGTGCCACTACTCACTCAGTTCTGCAGCGATACTTATCCAAGTTTACGGATAACCTCAGAACAGTGCCCCATGAGCCACGTCTGCTTATTGACCCTGAGTCACTCCTCATGAGCATTAGCTGGGTCAGAAAGAATGAATTACTATATATATATATATATATATATATATAATTATATAAGTGTGTGTGTGTAAAATTGAAAAATTTAGGATTTAAGAGTGAAGCAGATATTTTCATATAGTGCTGAATATAAAAAATAAAGCATTGATAATATTATTTTTATATACAGAAAAGAATTACCTAACTGAATTAGAGTTAAGTAATTCTTTTCCATATATAAAAATAACATAATATATATATATATATATATATATATATATATATATATATATATATATATATATATATATATATATTATAAATCAATTGATTTAAAATATGTTTTTTTCACACACAGTTCTATGCACTATTTTGTAAAAATAAAAATATCTATAAGAACATCGGATTATATATCTTACTGTTCTTTTCTTTTTATTTATATACACACACACACACACACATATATATATATATATATATATATATATATATATATATATATATATATATATATATATATAGATAGATACATATATATATATATATATATATATATATACAGAGAGAGAAAGAGAGAGAGATACATATATATATATATATATATATATATATATATATATATATATATATATGATAAAGAACAAATAAGAAACGTTTATAAATCTAGCATGTTTTTTCTTTTATTACAACTTCATCAGAGAATGAGATATGAATAAAAACATTTTCTGATAATTTTATGGTATTTGAATTTCATTGGTTAAGCAGACTCCACATCCTTTTGACATACAGACATACATATATACATTATCATCCAAATCCTGCATTGACAAACTAGAATGATGATATATTTACACACATAAATCATACACATGGATGCTGATTGACAAGTCAAATACACGTGAAGTCTACTTAATTAATGAAAATCAAATAAATAATTAACAGAATTTCTTTCCACATCTCATTCTTTGATGAAGGTTTAATAAAAGCAAAATATGCTAGATTTATAATCATCTCCTGTTTGTTCTTTATCTGATCATTCTCTCGGATTCCATTCCATATTTGATCTGCATTTGATACCAATACATACATGCATACACACACATACACACACACACATATATATATATATATATATATATATATAGATAGATAGATAGATAGATAGATAGATAATAATAACTTATATCTTGTGCCTGACAAGTTGGGGAACCAACGAAACTTATGTCACACACCAAACATAGGTATATGTATATTCATTAATATATATTTCCTAGCTCTGTCTAACCACATTGATCACTCTTGACAAAATTTGGTAATTATTTATTTGCTTACCTGTGTATATCTGCCAGCATGTGCGTATACGGTTGCTTATATTTAGTTATTTCATTTTCCTAAACCTATACCGATAGATAGATAGATAGATAGATAATGAAGAGACTGAGATAGATAGATAGATAGATAGATAGATAGATAGATAGATAGATAGATATGAAAAGACTGAGATAAACAGACAGGCAGGCAGAGGGATAGATAGATAGATAGATAGACAGATAGGTAGATAATAATAAATGTGATTTTTAGTCGGTACATATGTTTGAAATGCTATTAATTTCTTAAACAGTGAAATTAATAACAACTGGCCTGCTAAAGAAAAATTGTGTCTTTGATAGGAATCAAACCTGCATCCATTTTTTCCATTAGGAATACCACCTTTTTACCTGCTGCTGCTGCCAGTTTGGCTATGGAGACTTTCATGATGGGTTAAGGTTGGAATTACCTTTTTTTTTTAAATAAAGCACATTTCTTGTGAGAACTTCTATGAATCTCTATCTGCTAGCTCCATTTCTGTACCCGAAATGTAAACAAAGTAATGTTTGAAAGAATTTTTTATCCGGAATGATTTCTTATTGCTATAAACGTTATTTTTAAACGGGACACGTGTTTGCGATCACTGTCCTTTTTTATTTTATTTTATTAAACAGGGAAATTAATTTAGACTAGTTGTTATTAATTTCCCTGTTTAAGAAAATAACAAAAAATGATAGCGACTTGAACACGTGTACCAACTAAAAATAATGTTTATACTTTAAGAAATAATTTGGGATAATATTCCTTTAAAATATATATATATATATATATATATATATATATATATATATATATATATTATTATTATTATAAACATTATATTTAATGATCACATGTATCTGAATAGACATCACTGTCTTTTACTTGTTTTTTAAACTGCAAAATTAATGTCAACAAGCGTAGACATCAAGAAGATCTACAAAAGAAAATGTCTCCCAATAATGCCTGTAACCTGACCTATGTTCCTTTTCATTTCCTGTTGGGATGCTCTAGTTTTGTTGACATTAATCTCATTGTTTAAAACAAATCTGCTTAAATACATGTATTCACTTGAATATAATATTTATGCCAGAAACAAATAATATCAGATGAAAATGAAATTAATTAATTGTTTAAAAATTATATATATGGGGAAAAAAAAAACAATATATAAATTTTTATTGCCACAAGGAGAAACCCCAACGATATATAAGTTTTTATTACTGCGTAGGAGAAACTTCAAGGAATTTAATAAAAGATTATGAACACAAAAGGGATCTTTTGAAAAACAACACATTCAATGTATTTGTTGCTTACCGTAATGAGTCTGACCATAATTCTTATTTAAAAAATGCAACTTTAATTAAAAAAGAACGCAGTTTACTAAAATGAAATTTATAGAAAGTGCTTTAATCACTATGTAATGAGAGTGAAATAATAATAACTCCCTTCACCCACTTCCTTCAAATTCAGAGGACAGCCTATATGAAATTTTCTATGGAGCAATGAAAATCTTGCTTTCACACCAATTGACTGGTGAGTTGAAAAGAAGATAGAAAGGAATTTGTGAGCATATGTGAAATTGTTTTTAACTAATGAAAACCTTGCCTTCACAGAAATTAGCCAGTCAACTGAGAAGAAGAAGAAAAGAAAAAAATTTTTTGATATTAAATGAGAACAAAAATTAGATTAATGAGAGAAAAGTGTCTGAAGTCATGTGAAATGTTTCATTGCAGTTACTTGTGACCAGTCTTGAAGTACTTGCCAGTGTAAAATTACTCACCAATTTTATTATCAGCCTCTAACCAGCATACGGCACTTCAAAGAATTTTCCCTCAAAAATCCAAGAAAGCTAATATTTCATAATCTCTCTCTTCATCTACTTTTGAATGTATGCAAACCATAAATCTGTTCTATAAACAATGAACTCACTTACCTTTGTTTTAAACATTATTAATATTATTTTGTGTCGGATTATTTTTTGCCTCTCTCTGTCTTTTTTACAAATACTTTCATGGTAATTGCTCCGATGAGCTGCTTTCACTGGTTCCCAAACTTCATGAATTCAAGCACCCTCCGAGGCTGGCATCCTGCTCCTACCCTTACACTGTAGAAACCTTTAAATGTAGTTGTCTCTTCTACTCCAATAGCTTCATACCGCACCTCTTGCCTGTGGAACACCCTTCCTATTACTGTTTCCCTGAGAGCTATAATCTCCAACTATTCAAATGTAATGTCAATCGACATCTCCAGTTACCTTGATCTATCCACTATCCCTCTCCTCATCCTTTCTTCTATCACTCTTATCTGCTCTCACTCCAAATCTTCTGCAACCCCCTGCATCCTAGTGGCTTCACGCCTTGCTTGGGACGTAATGTTTAAAAAAAAAAAAAAATCCATCATATGAACATGTCCTCTTTACAACTATATGTTAAAATGACCGACTTTAAGAATTCTGATTTAATTTCCTGAACTGAGCTACTGATACTTCTTCATGCATCTGTATTCGTGAATAAATTCCTTATCTTGTTTTGCTAAAATTACCTGTGTATTCCTCATCATTATCATCCTTCATTAATCTTCTTGGCATAGATAAATCAACTGTTTGTTTTAACTAATAAGTCACATGCCATTATAACTAGATCATCCACAACAAATTTACATACAGGTTCTGACAATATTATACCTTTCTTACCAGATATTCAATTATTGCAATATTTAATAACAAGAATGATAAAAGAATAAACAAAAAGAAACTAAAAATTGATTAGATTATATATCCAAAACATGTATTTAAAAAAACTAATCTAAATTTAAAATTTTCAGCATCTTCTCACCTTGGTGGGCATGTGTAGTTGTATCAACATAAACATGACTTTAATCTGATGAAGTCCTGAAAGCTGAAACATGTCACACAAAAACTTTCACTACTTTATCATAAAATGTTTTATATATATATATATATATATATATATACACACACAAACATATATATAAATATTTGTATATATATATATATATATATATATATATATATATATATATATATATATATATATATAGGTGACATGGTGGTGTAGTGAATAGTGCCTCAGATCGAGGGATTGAGAGCTGAGTTTGAATTCCACTTGAATCCAGTACATTCACTTACATGCTAATACCCTTGGGAAAGGTATTAATCCTCTTCTTCTCCCTCCAGCTATGGGTAAATAGCAGGAAAGATTGGCTTCTGTAGCCTTGGATGGCAACTGGTCTAGGAGAAGAACAACTCTGAATTCAAAAACCTGCAGATGGTCGTTTGGGAACCTTGTGCCATGTAGTGCATCAGGTCTCTGTATCCATCCCTTCAAAAAGTGTGATAGGTTCTGCACAAAGCCTTCAACACTATAATCAAATCATATGTACTGATGTCTGGGCTGTTGGTTCCTAGGAACTGAGTTGCTGACTCTCATATGTCAAATATGACTGGAGAGTCCATTATATATCTATATATATATATATATCTATATATATATATATATGGAAACAGACAGACTGATATATGTTATTATTTTTATTAGGTTATGATTATTCTTTGTTATGTTGATACTTTTTTTGTAACCATAAAATAAAGAAAAACCATAAATAAAATAATATTAATAAATTTTTTTGATCTAAAAATATTCAAACTAACTTACATTTGGTTTGTTAATATATATACTTAAAGTTATTTACTGTATGTAATTATTCATGCTAAGAACACCATGAACAGAATATGTAAGCAACAAGGAAAGTTTTAGTAATATAGCAACTAAAAGGAAATGAAAATCTGAAAGAAACAGTTTGAATCAATTAGCAATTAACCAGTGTTCTACCAACCATTCCAACAAATAATAAACGGTGTTACAATAACTTGGACCGATTTTAAATGTGAATTAAGTTTAAGCATTTAATGATTTTCTTTTTCTTTCAGATTTGGTGGACATAATTGCCATGCATAATTGCCATGACTTAAATAACATGATTCAATAGAGAAATAAGTAAATTGTCACCAATAACACTGATTTATTTACTGCTGACTTTGATCCATCTTAATGAAACACCCTTATATATATTCTGTCTTAATGAAACATCCTTTAGAATAGTGTAAATAAACAAACTAATAAACAACATAATTTTAATATTTAATTCTGAAGAACAAAGAAAATGTATAAATTCACTTTCCTCATATGTTTAGGTTTTATTACAATTCTAATCAGAGCTTTATAAAACAATAAATATTGCAAAAGAGTTAAGGTCATTAAAAAATCAGTGTCATGGGAAAAAAATATCCTTATCACACTATGTCTTATTGCAGGCATGTTTGTCTATGTTCGCCAGAGAAACTATTCTTTATGAATGTGTTTTGTCCTCTGTTGAACTTTATCAAGGTAAAAGAATTTTATTTTGCAGCAAGTATTTATAAACAAATGTAAAAATATTGTTAGGTTTAAAAACATTTTAAATTTAAGAATGTTCATAATTATTCTTCAAGGTCAAAGTAAACTATGGAGGATCTTAAGTGATATAATTTAATGACTAATAAATGAATGTGAGTTATATGTTATTGTTGTTGCCAAATTTTTTAACAGAAAACAACTTTCTATAATATCAATGAAAACAGCCACAATTTATTGACTGTGTCTGGGAATTAAAACATTTCTATTGTTTTAAAAAAAAATTCAGACAAACAAAAACATCCTTGATAATGACTAATAGATTAACTAAAAGTGTTATAATCCAAAGATCATTTGGACAGTTTTTACAAACTCTATATTCAAAAAAGTAAAAAAAATATAATAAAAAGCTTAATGCCAGTGCCTTGTCAGTCATATTGAAGGGTTTTTTAATGAAATTATTTTTAAGGAAATTATTTTTTTATTTATCTTTTTTCCCATGACACTTTAGAGTGATCACGGGTTATATAAAGCCTACCCATGGCATCTTTCATTTCCATTCAAGTCATCTGAAGATTGAGTGTGTGTGAAATTGAGTCACAACCAGAGCCATCCTTTCATAACAGTGATAAGTGTTTTTCTGCTTGATCTAGGTAATCTATGCTTTGAGCACTTTACTGAGTAAGTAAGTTTGCTTTCAGGCCTTTTTTCTCTTTCTTTTTTCAGTTTTGTCGTCTTTATTTGAGACTGTACCCAGATAAGAGTTTAGGTTTTGGCAAACTGTCCATTCATTTCTTCAGGGGTTTTTGTTTTTCTTTAATATTATTACATTACACACACACACACACACACACACACACACATATATATATATAAGTAAAAATTGGTTGTATTGATAATCTTGTATTGCTGTCTACTGGTCTAACTTATGAACATCAGTGGTATTATGATCCTAATTTCTTCATCTAACATGCACTCAAACATAACGCAATATACATATTTTATCATTATGAACAACCAAGTTAATCTCAGTTGGTTACCCTGCAAAATTACCCAGAAAATCTCTGATCCAATGCAGATGTTGAAGATGAGATGAGATCTTCTTCAGAGACTAGTGGCACATTTTAATCAGGCTTATGCTCAAGCAATGGCATACAGAACTGGAAATGTAGGTGGGGGAACTGCCCTGACATCAGTCAAATCAACTAATGAATTAAATTTGTCAGAGACATGTTCGGACATCTGGCCGAATTATTCTGTCTGGTGGAGTAGAGGGGTAATGATTAAATGCTAAAGGATTCCTGGTGTCTGTTCATTCTACTGCATGTGACCCTGTCTAAATTGGTTATCCCAAAGGGATTATGTTTCTTCTTAGACTGTATGTTCACCACAAACACAATGCTAATTCTGCTGACCTACGCAGTCATCAGCCTACTTTTCTGCCTGTTTTCTGGAGAAAAGTTTGGTGAACTACAGAAAATAAAAAGTAGGAGATAAATTTATTTTTGTTTCTTTTGGCCATTGTTAAATTTCTACAGACATCTACATGCATACATTAATTGTTTGTGTCAAATGTGACAAGAGAGGACAGAAATTATGAATATGTTGGCTTCCAAATGAACAAATGAACACAAATATGAATTCTACAAAGTTGACTGTCTAGAGCATAAAAACCAACATGGTTTACTGTAAAAATTTTAAGGCGATTAAAAAAAAATTCAGTTACCAAGTATATTGCCAATAGTTACTGTTGAATTTCTTGGTGCTCTACTAATGTGTGTGTATATATATATATATATATATATATATATATATATAATTGGCATCATCCTATGCAAGACAGTGAAGCCACTAAGTCACAAGGGCTTACAAGGTGTGGAAGAATTAGGGACAAAAACATTAATAATGAGCAGCAAGAGGAAAGAGTAATCAAGATGACAGTAGATAGTGATTGACATTGCATTTAAATTTTTGCTTATTAATGTTGGCTTAAAAGCATGGAGCTGGGAGTTCCACAGGCAAGAAGAGTGAGAAACAAAACTGTTAGCATAGAATTTATGGTTACAACTGTAAATTTATAAGATGTTGATACAAGTCTAATACTGCACTTAAATTCAAAATGTCTAGGTACCATAATGAAGAGCTTATCTGAACAATTACCATGAAGGTATTTATAGTAAAAGCAAAAAGAAGCAACCGATGTTGGTGGAAATGTTACTGAAGCCGAGGCACCAGATCAGGACCAGTAATATTACTGATTCTTTTATTAAGGAGCACATGGTAAATAGCAGGGAATCATATATGCCAGCAATATTCTAAGCGTAGACACATATATATATATATATATATATATATATATATATATATATAGTACCATACAAAGGTTTTAGGCATTTTTAAATTGGGAAATTTCTAATGGTAATAGCAGGGAATCATATGTGCCAGCAATATCCTAAGCATAGACAAATATATATATATATATATATATATATATATATATATATATATATATATATATAGTACCATACAAAGGTTTTAGGCATTTTAATAACTGCCATCTTATAAGTGGAGGATTTTTTTATCATACCATCTTCAGAATAAACTTTGGACATGATGAAGTCATTTTTGCACCTAATTATTTTTTAGCAAGGATTCTGAATGAAGAGAGAAGATGGACAACGAAACCCAAAAATAGCAGTGTAAAATTTTTTAACCATTTTTTTCTTTACTATTCCACCACTAAAATGCAAATATTTGGATGGGAGGATAGGACTGATTTCTTGTTATATATATATATATATATATATATAGGGGAAATTCAGATATTGAATTCCTGCATTCTTTTATTACTTGAAATCATGCTAAAACTTTCTGAAGAAACCAGGATGAAGATAGTAAAGATGACCAAGAATAGGACCAGAAAGATCTGTTTGAGCTGCTTAGCAACCTTGACATATTCAGGAAAGACATTAGAATAATCAAGAATCTCTAATGGCAGCAAACCATCTGAATATGGATAAAAAATGAGTTCAGCAAAAATAGAAAGGAGTGTAAGGCAAGGATGTGTCTTCTCACTGGACTTATTCAACCTTTACAGTGAGGCAATTTTGAGAGAACTAGAAGTCCTACCAGGATTCATCATTGGTGACCGCAATCTTAACAATACAAAGATATGCAGATGATACATTGCTGATAGCAGACACAGAAAAGAAACTACAAAACCTTCTACAAAACCTCCAAAACGAAAGGACTACGAATAAACTACAAGAATCAGGTACAGAAATCAAGCAGGTACAGAAATTTAAATATCTAGGAAGTGTTCTAACAGAGGATGGAAAGTGCAATACTGAGATCTAAAGACATATTTGGATGGACAAAGACACATTCCAAAAGCTAAGTAGAGTATTAAGAAACAGGAAAATTTCATTGGAAACAAAGAAAAGAGTACTGAACTGTTACATGATATCAGTCCTCCTATATGGCAGTGAATGCTAGACAATCTCCTCACAGATGAAGAAGAGACTTGAAGCAAAAGAAATGTAGTTCTACACAAGGATGCCAAGAATACCACGGGCCAAACATGTGAGCAATGACAAGGTTTTGGAGATAATGGAAACAAAGAGGAAACATATCCTTAACATCAGGAAGAGGCAGTTGAAGTTTCCAGGGCACGAGGAAGGAAGGCTTGCAAAATCTGATACTCCCAAGACAGATAGAAGGAAAGAGGGACAGAGAAAAGCAACATGTTATATACCTGATGGGCTTGAGCAAATGGATGGCAGAACAGGATTTGGTTGAAATAACAAAAACACAAAATTTATTAAGAACTGCAAGGGACAGAAAGAAGCGGAGGGCTATGATCGCCTATGCCCTGAAGGGTCATGGCACATAAAAGAAGAAGTGCAATCACTAAGGAACGTAGAATGTTGAGAATCAGCATTTCAGAAATCCTCTCAAAGACTCAAAGCACTGGAAGTATTTTGAATTGACCTAATTATGGTGACCTTGTAAAACTGATCAAGACAGAAAGAAGCTCACGGAAAGAAGACTGGTAGATAAGTGATGAATGAGTTTGACTTGTTCAATTTGGTTTCTGTAGATAACATTAAGTTTGTCCTTCAAGAACATGGACTGAATAAATTAATTTCAATGAAGAAATCAAAAACAACAAGCATTTGAATGTAACATTAAGTTGGTCAAAGTGATATGAACTGTGGGATATATATACTGGTTCTAGTACAGTTGCCTACTGGACATTTGCGTACCAGACATTTGTATCCCTGGACTAATGCATCTCTGGATAACTGCATTTCTCTGATAATTTTTTGAAGGTTTAAAAAGCAAGTACCATAAATTTTGAAAAAAAGAATAAAAAAAATTATTTTTCTTTAAAATGCAATGACAGATTAACAGTGTTGCAAGATTACTCTACACATTGCCAATACGTTTTTGTTTCATCGGCATTTTTCTTATGATAATGGCAGATGTAATATTCCTTGTCCACAAATATTTTTCCACCAGTGTTTGATTTTCAGAACTTAGCCATGGATCCAAATAAAAATATAATCTATAAAATCCAGAATCTATTAGATGTTTGTGGTATGCACCGTTGGAGTGCACTGAAACTGCTAGCTTAATTTTCTCTTGTTTTAAAAAATAATTTTTTTAAATTTTTTTATTTATGGTAACTAACTTTCTGCTTGTTTAAAGTATTTACAGGTAAATTATATATAAAACAACTCTTAAAAAAAAATGTTAACTTCAGAAATATCAAAGGTATGCAATTATCCAGGGACCCATTTGTCTAGGGATGCAAATGTCCAGGGATGCAATTGTATGGTACCCAGTTGTCCAGGACACAGTATGCAACTGTCCATCCACTGCATATACTTGGGATAAGATTACATTCAGTGGTGAAACAAAGATATCTGACTTGGCTTACATTAGTAGGACTTGCTCCCATCTTTATATACATATATCTAAGGGATACATGTTAATGTTTCAGTTTGTTTCTAACAATTTTAAAATAGTATACGATGTAATTTTTGATAAAAACAAAACATTACAGTTTTCATGTTTATAAGACAAAACAACTTTTCAGTTTTAAATAATGGTTTATTTATTTATAAATTCATTTCCTTAGGGAAAATGTAAGAAAAAGCTAACTTGTGATGCATTTCTTCCTTCAGGATTCCAATACTGTTCTTGATATCTAAAACTATATATTGTTATCTCAAATTAATTTATACTTAGTGAAAAAAATCTCCATGGAAAACTCTAAGAAAACTATTAAGAAAACTATTTTCTTTGTGAAAACTCTTCTCTTGATGAAATATTAGAAAAATTACAAAATAACTAGCAAAAATATATTAACATAATATATATAATAACATTGACAAAAAAGATTCTAGAATTATTTAGCATTCTCACTTTTATGAGGTCTGTCTGAAAAGTAACAGGACTGGTGTCACAAACAATTTATTTCAATTCCAAACAACAAACTATATGGTTTCCCCTTCAAAGTAACCCCTCGAGTTTAATGCACTTTTCCAACCTTCTTTGCCACGCTTCTATACACTGCTGGAAGGATTCTTTGTAGATCACCCTCATCTCCATCATTACAGCCCACTTGATGGCTTCCATGCCTTCAAAATGGGCCCCCTTGATGATACATTTGAGCTTGGTGAAAAGAAGAAAATCACACCACACAAGATCAAGTGAATAGGGAAGTTGTTCCTGTATAGTGATGTTCTTCTTGGCAGGAAACTGCTGGATGCTCAGAGTGTTGTGAGCAAGTGCATTATCATGGTGAAGCAGCCACAAATTGTCCTGCCCCAACTTTCACACGTGAAAAAAATAATGTAATGGTTGCAAAAGCTAAGATTACTGTTATATACTCCCAAGATATCATGTTAGGTGATAACACAACCCGCTTAGCCTACTTTTGCCAATAGCTCACACATTATACCCTGGTGCATTACTTTTCAGACCTTGTATACAAAATATTTGGGCTGGAGTTGCCCAAACCTTTCTTTTCAGCCTTGACAGAGTTCAAAAACATTTATGCAGCTTTGTAGCTCATGAATTATTTTCAACATTACAACCCCATCACATCACACACTATCACTATTTCCGTAGAAAATTTTCTGATGAACTCAGTCAGTTATGTGCCATGCATGATACATTCTTAGGCGATCATGTATCTAAAGATTCTTTTCTGTGTCTGCTATCAGCGCTGTGTCATCTGCATATCTTGTCTTTTGTCTTTAGTGAACATTTAGTAAAACTTTCTCTTTGAAAGATATGGAACTATTCATTTTTAACAAATATATTCAGAATATATTTTGGAGACTAAAACAGAAAGTATTTAGATGTTTTCTACAAATAAAAAGCAAACATTACTTTTTAATGGATATACTCAATGGTGTGAGATAGTTATGTCATGCAAGAGGTAATGTAGTTGGATCATATTTAGATTGGCAATCTATCTCAGAGTCGGAAAATTCTGATTTTAAACCTTTGCTACCTTGTATCTAATCAAGGAATGGCTTTGTGTTTAAAACCTGAGTATAAAATCTGAATCTCAAAAGTTGGCCAACATAGCATTCAGATTTGTTCTGGAAAATTCTGTGATGACACTGGTGCTAAGTAACTCCAACTCCTGCCTTTCACTTTGACAACATCAGTGGCTTGGAGAGAAGAGACATGCTACTTGGGCAACTGTAAATTTCCTGTAAAAATTCCTGGCAATGCCTGTATCCAGGAGAGAAGACTCTAAGATCACTTAATTGATGCTCATTTGGTCAAAAAAAAAAAATGCTGTGTTACCATCTGCAGCTAAAGTAAAAAAAATATCCCTAGGTGCAGATCTATAGTATCTCAAGACTGCAGGATGCCACATGCACACTTGTTTATTTCGTAGATAAAATCTTTTATTCATATAGCATAATTATTTAGTATTTTAATTGACTTTTTATGACTTTATACCACCTTTAATAATAGTGTGTATCCCATCATAAAAGAATGGATCCAGTTTAGTATCTTTCGCTTTTGGAATTGCAGACCAAACAAGAGCAGTTGCATGAAGCTACAGAATGGTTTAGTGTAAAAATGACAGATCTGGAGAGTATATCACATCTGGAAGATCTATCAGTTTCATGATCATTTGTTGCAATACAGTGTAAACAGGAATTGTTATGCAAAAAAATTACTGGACTAATAGAATTTTGGGGCCCCTTCATTACATATATTTGTCCTCCATGTCTATAAAAGAAATTGAATAAAGTAGACAAAATTATACAAAAACTAAAAGCTGAAAAAAATTTATATGTATAAAAACGATCAAAATCATATTGTTCTAAATTACTGGACTAATAGAATTTTGGGGCCCTTCATTACATATATTTGTCCTCCATGTCTATAAAAGAAATTGAATAAAGTAGAAAAATTATACAAAACTAAAAAAGCTGAAAAAAAAAATTTATATGTATATAAAAACGATTCATCAAAATCTAAATGGTCCCCCAAAGGGTCCCTATATAATTTAAAAGACCCCCCAACTAAGGGGTTTAAAACTGGACCCCCTTCATTACATAAATGTCTAAAAAAAGGAATAAAGTAGACAAAATTATTAAAAAAGCTGAAAAAAAAATTTATATGTATATAAAAACGATTCATCAAAAAAAAATTTAGAATTTTGGGGGCCCCTTCTATTACATATATTTGTCCTCCATGTCTATAAAAGAAATTGAATAAAGTAGACAAAATTATACAAAACTAAAAAGCTGAAAAAAAAATTTATATGTATATAAAAACGATTCATCAAAATCTAAATGGTCCCCATCAAGGGTCCCCATATAATTTAAAAGACCCACTCCAACTAGAGGGGTTCTAAATTACTGGACTAATAGAATTTTGGGGCCCCTTCATTACATATATTTGTCCTCCATGTCTATAAAAGAAATTGAATAAAGTAGACAAAATTATACAAAACTAAAAAGCTGAAAAAAAAATTTATATGTATATAAAAACGATTCATCAAAATTTCTAAATACTGGACTAATAGAATTTCCCCATATATCCATGGGTCCCTGAAAAAAAAAAATTTATATAATAAAACGATTTCAAAAAAAGACCCACTCCAACTAGAGGGGTTCTAAATTACTGGACTAATAGAATTTTGGGGCCCCTTCATTACATATATTTGTCCTCCATGTCTATAAAAAGAAATTGAATAAAAGACAAATTATACAAAACTAAAAAGCTGAAAAAAAAATTGAATATAAAAAGTAATGGTCCCCATCAACAAAATTATAGAGGGGTTCTAAATTACTGGACTAATAAACTTTCATTAAAAAGTCTATAAAAAAAAAAAAAGAAAAAAAATTTATACAAAACTAAAAAATGTATATGTATAAAAACGATTCATCAAAATCTAAATGGTCCCCATCAAGGGTCCCTATATAATTTTCCAACTAGAGGGGTTCTAAATGGACTAATAGAATTTTGGGCCCTTCATTACATATATTTGTCCTCCATGTCTATAAAAGAAATTGAATAAAGTAGACAAAATTATACAAAACTAAAAAGCTGAAAAAAAAATTTATATGTATATAAAAACGATTCATCAAAATCTAAATGGTCCCCATCAAGGGTCCCCATATAATTTAAAAGACCCACTCCAACTAGAGGGGTTCTAAATTACTGGACTAATAGAATTTTGGGGTTCATTACATATATTTGTCCTCCATAGACAAAATTATACAAAACTAAAAGCTGAAAAAAAAAAATTTAAATATAAAAACGATTCATCAAAATCTAAAAGGGTCCCTATATAATTTAAAAGAAGGGGTTCTAAATTACTTAATAGAATTTTGGGGCCCTTCATTACATATATTTGTCCTCCATGTCTATAAAAGAAATTGAATAAAGTAGACAAAATTATTAAAAAAAGCTGAAAAAAAATTTATATGTATATAAAACGATTCATCAAAATCTAAATGGTCCCCATCAAGGGTCCCATATAATTTAAAAGACCCACTCAACTAGAGGGGTTCTAATACTGACTAAAAATTTTGGGGCCCCTTCATTATATATTTGTCCTCCATGTCTATAAAAAAATTGAATAAAAGTAGACAAAATTATACAAAACTAAAAAAGCTGAAAAAATTTATATGTATATAAAAAACGATTCCAAAATCTAAATGGTCCCCATCAAGGGTCCCCATATAATTTAAAAGACCCACTCCAACTAGAGGGGTTCTAAATTACTGGACTAATAGAATTTTGGGGGCCCTTCATTACATATATTTGTCCTCCATGTCTATAAAAGAAATTTAAAGTAGACAAAATTATTAAAAAGCTGAAAAAAAAATTCCAATGTATATAAAAACGATTCATCAAAATTAAATGGTCCCCATCAAGGGTCCCTATATAATTTAAAAGACCCACTCCAACTAGAGGGTTCTAAATTACTGACTAATAGAATTTTGGGGCCCTTCATTACATATACATTTGTCCTCCATGTCTATAAAAGAAATTGAATAAAGTAGACAAAATTATACAAAACTAAAAAAGAAAAAAAAAAATTTATATGTATATAAAAACGATTCATCAAAATTAAATGGTTCATCAAGGGTCCCCATATAATTTAGTCTAGGGGTTCTAAATTAGTTATCTATTAAATCTGAAAGTAAACAAATCTCCCTCTGTTCTTATGCTTTTATTTTTTCAGAAGACCCAAAAAATTCTTGGAGCCCTTCTAGTCTATATGTATCCAGCACTGCTGGTCAGAAATGTAACATTCAAATGGGCCAGTTGCTCAATGTAGCACTGTTTGGTAATAATTTGTTCCTATTCTTGCAAATAATAGAAAAGAATACTCTTTGAATTCCATGAAACATAAAAAACATCTATTTTTTTCAGAAGTTTCTGTTTATGTTGAAGCAAGTAATGGATCTTGCAGTAACTCTGTGGTAAAGTAGCATAGTAATGCTTGTAACATATGTACAGACTTTTATTTGTATAGTTGTTGATTAGACCAACAAGGGGACAGGAAATTGTGGTACATCAAAGAAGAAGAATAGACACATCAGATTAGTAAATGCACCATACTCTTCCAAAATCCCATGCATATGAACTTTTAAATTGAATATCTATCTATCTATGTGTGTGTGTGTGTGTGTGTGTGTGTGTGTGTGCAAACATTTATAGATAGAATGTATCTGTAGGTCAGACAAAACGAATAAAAACAGATAAGAGGAAAAACTATACTCAGTTGACATGTTTTTGTCCTCTGAGGGACTTTATCAAAGCAATGTGATATTGCCTTGATAAAGTCCCTCAGAGGATTAAACACATCATCTAAGGATAGTTTTCCCTCTTGTCTTTTTTTATTATATATATATATATATATATATATATATATATATATATATATATATATATATATAAGCTTCATTAAAGATGACTGACAGACACTACAATAATGCTTTCTATTAAATTTTTCTTGAATTCATAGAAGTGGGTTCTTTTCTGGATATAGTGAATGTAAAAACAGACCAAATGATATGTGCGTCCAATCTACTAGCCATAATCAAGGAGGTTTTATTTTTTAACTGAATATGCAGATTTTTTTTTTCTCAGATCATAGTTCCATTAGGAACCATTTAAATGCACATAGAGACCTACTAACCTCTGTCCACGACATACTTGTGGAAAATACGAGCATAATAGACTTGTCCATGTGCAAAAAAAACAGTTGAAAATAATGGAAGCATTAATAAAAAAAAGAAAGAAAGCAAGTCTCAACAATAACAACTATAATGGCCATAACCATGTTCAGAAATTTAGAAACAGCTCACTCAAAATATACATAAAGAAAAAAACATCTGCATATTTAGTTAAACAAATAAGTATCTTCAACAGATTAGTCTAAAGTGCTTGTATCCATAGATCATTTGAACAATTTTTACACAATGTCTAGAAAAGAAAATTCAGAAACTTATATATATATATATATATATATATATATATGAAGAAATATAGTTTTAAGGTGTGCTCTATTTATGGGATAAAGTGCTCAATATCAGAGATAGAACTATAAATATAAATATAAAGGTGAACATTGAAGTCAACACTCAGAGGCAATGGGCTGTTTCATGCTAGACTCAGAGTGCATCTAGCATGAAATAGTCTGTTGCCTCTGAGTTTTGGCTTCAATGTTTATTTACATATATATATATATATATATATATATATATATATATTTATATATATGTATATATATTTATATATATATATATATATATATATATATATATATATATATATATATATATATATATAATTGTTTCATGAAGTACTGTGATTAAGTTTTAATTAATTTTTCTAATACATGTTAACTATAAGCAAGATTAATTTATATATATATATATATATATATATATATATATATATATATAAAATAATCTTGCTGATAGAAACCTCAACAGAATGCAGAAAGCACTGGACAGCCTTTTTCGTCCTATATTTGGGACTCATCAGCAGTCTGGCGTCCACTACCGAGAATTGAAATCCTTAAATTTTTTAAGATTAAGATTAATTTATATATATATATATATATATATATATATATAAAATAATCTTGCTTATAGTTAATATGTATTAGAGAAAAATTAATTAAAACTTAATCACAGTACTTCATGAAACAATTATATATATATATATATATATATATTCTAATCGGCTTGGTGAGAGTAGTCGTGGCTCCAGGGGGCACAGTCCTATGATTACAGAGAACTCAGTAGAGTTCCACCACGGAATATGTGAGTGAGTGGTGCTATATTGAGTCTGATTTGCAATTTCTTTTTCACCGAGGCCCATTAGAACAGTTGGTATGATGTTTGCTTGACAACCTAACTGTTAGGATTTCAATTCTCGGTAGTGGACGCGCACTGCTGATGAGTCCCAAATATAGGATGAAAAGGCTGTCCAGTGCTTTCTGCATTCTGTTGAGGTTTCTATCAGACTTGATGAATTAAATATGTATATATATATATATATATATATATATATATATATATATATATATATATATATATATATATATATATATGTGTATATGTATAAGTTGAATGGATAAATTGTTGTCTACATTATACAAAAATAAAAATAATGCTGACATCTCATTTTAACAAATATTACACTAAAATATTATTTTAAAAAATTACTCAAAAATATCTTGAAATACTAAAGAGTCACTTTATTCAATAAAATCACTATTAGCTCCAACCACAGTCTCCAGACAACATTGGAATCACCAAAAACTCTTCTTGAGAGTCACTTTTTTGAAGTTGATGAATGCTATCATAATCCTTGCCTTCAGTTCATCTTTGATATTACAAGGATTTTTGATAGTCTCTTGCTCAATTGTGCCCCACACATAATAATCAAGAGTGTTGCAATCTGGGGCCAGATGTAAGGGGTAATATGGTTGCAGAAATTGTCTGACAGCCATGAGATGGTTCTTCTGCTTGTGTGGCATAGTGCAGAGTTCTGTTGCCAGATATAGGCTCTTCCAGCAGCCACCCTCTTGACCCAGAGTAGCACTACCTACCTGGCTATGGATCTGATTGACTTGGAGGGATTGTTTTCAACCATCGCCTGGATCTCACCATCAAATCAACAGTTCTTTTCTTATCAGAACAATAAGAGTGAGTTTTCTGAGCAGCCGTACCTTTGTAATCCCCATTAAACTCATCCAACTCTTTTCAAAACCTCTGCACTATCCTCAGATTGACATTCAAGCACTCTTAAATGGTTGTATTGGAGCTTCTGGTGCAAATACTAAGCAGTAGAGAATGTTGTTTCCATATTTCTGACTGAATTGTGTCATGGTGCTCTTTGTCTCACAAATGGTGCCCAACCAATCCTACTATAATGGGCAGTCAGCAAAATCAAAAATAATGTATATTTAAAATATAAAATGGTGAAAATTTACCTATCACATCCTGTATATACTGTCCAGAATAGTTACTGGAGATTCTGAAATCGTCTGCAGATTATGGTTGAAGCTAATGGCAATTTTATTGAATAAATTTACTCTTTAGTATTTCAAAATATTTTGTGTAATTTTGGTAAATATATCTGTTAAAATCAGATGCCAATGTTATTTTCATTTTTGTGTAATTGAGATGACAATTCATCTATCACACCCTGTATGTTGTGGAAGTATCCATATGTTTTTCTTGTATACAATGGTGGTCACCATAATTCTGTGGGATATTCACTCATACCATAGGAGTAGTGGTAGAAGAATTGAAAGCTTTATTACACTATGATAAAAACAGAAAGAATAAATGTACACAATACAGAGAAGGTATGAATAACTGTATGATAATTTCATACTATTTCATTTATGGACATGTGGCTGAGTGGTTAGAACATTCGCATTCTGACCATGAAACCCGGGTTCAAATCTAAACCATGGTCGATTTGTCAGGAAGGAGACTTCCTGATGTTATTGAACTTGAGAGGTCGATCCCAATGTGAAAATCCAGGAGATGTCTGTTCTGGCAACCGGCAGTCTCGGATCGCTCTGTCAATGCGTCTGTTGAAAATCTGTGGCAAACAGGGCGCTTTTTTTTTCCCTTTCCCTCGGATAGGACTTGGAACCCTTCCCTTAATCAAATCCTTTATGAGTGATACAACTAACATAGTTGGTCTTCGACGATGGAATCGCGATTGGTTCGCCATTTCGTGTGACCTGGCTCAGGATGTTGTACTTGCTCAGGAGGAAACCAGTTCAACCCGACCAGGGTGAAAACTGATACAAGTCAAGTCGCAATGTGTGGCACCTCTGGAAAGTGTCTGAAAACCATACCACAGCTTGACCCAGGCCTTGTGAGTGAAATTGGGTAGACGGAACCCTTCAGGACCATTGATAGCTGTGCTAGCATGAAGTCACAAGTCATCATGGCCGAGGTCTTGAGCATTCTGGCCTTGTTCAAATTTTTGATCACACTAGAAACTGTAACTAAGGTCTGCTCAGCATAGTTACAGTATAAACCACAGGTGAGCTCTGCAAGTTTTGAATAAACACAAATGTGCCTGAGCAAGCGTCTGCCATAGGGATTGGCTAGCTGCCCTAGTAGACAGGTATCCTCGATTACAGTTGGCCAGCTATACATACATTTTATTTTTGTATTTGTGTGTATTGCTGTATGTTACAAATGAGAGCAATTTATTCTCTAATATTACAAGTCATATCATGGAGGGAAGTTACACATGGGTTGTCATCCTGACGATTGTTGAAGAGGTTAAATCTCACTTCTTTTTGCGAGATGTCTGTATTTCTGGCAGGAACAGTTTTTGTTGCACACTAGGAGTAATTTTATTATTTTTATTTTTTATTTAATTTATTTTAAACAAAGTTTAAATATTATTGTTTTATTTTAATTCATTTATAATTTTCATTATTATTATTATTTTATTTGTAATGATAATAATATCCCTACAACATATATTT
>CAHIKZ030000413.1:1335000-1395000 GCA_903632075.3 Acanthosepion pharaonis
TCCCATTAACCTTTACCACTTAAATTCTTTCTAGAATTGTTTCCCCTGCCACTGTATATTTTGAGGGTGCAAAAACATGAACACCTACTGTTTTAAAATTGTTATAACTTTCTTTGTATTGTGCGTATAAACTTTAATTTTTGTACACTTATAGAATGAATTTTGATGTAAATGCATTTGTAATGTACTAACTACATGCATGTTTTGACTTTTGACGTTGAAAACAAAAAAAAAATTGGAACGTGAAATAAAAAAATACATTTAAAAAATACATAAATAATTCAACGTACTTTAACTTTTATTAATCCGTGTGGAGTTCTGGGGGTGCAATAAGAAGCAAAATTGCTAAGAAGAAGGCTTTCATTTTGTCAAAAAAGTGACATGTTTAGTTTATGAGAAGACACCAGCATTTGTTTGGTCTTTCTTTCACCTGACTCATATTTATTTGTCTCGTTTAACAAATAAAGTTATTATTTCGTTGTTTATAAATAGACTAAAAAATTAAACTTCAGTAAGGCTATCAGTTATATGGTCGCCAGAACCTTCCACAAAATTAGTCAGGCATGGATGATGATAGCCGCTAGCGGTCATCATCGCTTTCCTCTGCGACACTAGCATGGTTATCTTCGACCACTTTATCGTCAATATCAACTCGAGTAAAGCCTTCAAAATCATCATCGGAGTCCTAATCAAACAAAAACTCCTGAATAAAGGCTTTGTTGGATATTGATGCGGTCCTTTTTGTTTACAAAACATCGCGAAAAAATTAACGTGAGTTTATCGGTGTTATACCTTTGTAGAGTCTCTAGAAGAATTCAAAATGGCGTTGGAAAATGTAAGTTTAACCTTCTTCCAAAACAGTAGTAGGCGATTTCTAGCTTAAAATACTCACAATAACACTTAGCAAATGTTTAGTTTATTTATAGCAACTGTCTCAAGGCGACAAAATGTGCCGAGAGTAGCTAAGGGAGAGAATTCTACGGCGACTATTGTCGTCTGCAGTGTGATTTAATTTGTCGTCTGTGTTTTAACACCTTGATAAAAAAAAAAATGATTTTCTTTGGTGGTTTTACTAAGTAGATTTTACTAATTTCAAAAACAATACAATTAAAATTAAATAAAAATACATCATTCATATGACTAACAGGAATCTTGTTTTGTCTCATGAATGTAGATTTGGTTGAAACAGAATTAGTTTTTCTAAAGATTAAAAAATCATGTCAAAATAAGAATTTTCCATACTGTCTTACATATTTACCATTATTGTGTATTTCTGCATATAAGGCAACCTTTAGATAAGATAACGTCAAAAAACATAGCAAATATTCATGAATTTACCCTATACTTGTAGTATAAGATGACTGCTTAGTGATTATATAAAGATATTGTTATTAGAAATGTTGTTACTTACTGTATCCTTATGAATTCAAAATAAACGAAATAACAAAACCAATTCTATATCATGTTTTTCCTAAAAGGGAAACCATTATTTTGTTTGTATTTCATCATGTGATCTCTTGTGAATACTTATTTTTCTTCTTTGTTTTTTCCTTATGTTTAAACAGTTCCAAACAACCTGGTGTACATTTTGCTTATACTTCAACAGAAATTTGGCAGAATCTCCAATACAAACATTTCACAGTATTTGGGTTTTAATCTGAGGACAATGCAGAGGATTTGGAAAGAGTTGGATGAGTGTAATGGTGATTATGAAGGTTCTGATAAGAAAAGAACTCTTGAATTTGTTGCTGAGGTCATCAGACCCAACACGGAGGCCCACATCAAGTGGCTTGATGAGGTAGTGCTGCCCTGGGTCAAGAGGGTGGCTCCGAGAAGACCCAAGGTCTGGCAACAGGACTCTGCACCATGCCACACAAGCAGGAGAGCCCAGTCATGTCTGCCAGACAATTTCTGCAACCACATCACCCCTTATATCTGGTCACCAAACTCTCCAGACTGCAACCCAGTTAAGCGAAAGACCAACAAAACTCCTTGTAATACCAAAGATGAACTGAAAGCAAGGATTATGGCAGTATTCACCAACTTAAACAAGGAGACTGTCCCAAAAAAGTTAGAGGAGATTCTAAAATTTTCAGGAGGTGGTGCCTGAAGCCAATGTCGATTTTATTGAATAAATTTCTTCTTTAGTATTTCAAGATATTTTTGTGTGATTTTGGTAAATATATATGTTAAAATGTGATGTCAGTGTTATTTTCATTTTTGCATAATATAGACAATATTTTATCCATCGCACCCTATATATATAAATATATATATATATATATATAGGGTGCGATGGAGAATATGACCAAAGGACAATTAGTTGTCTACTCCACAAGTCTAGTATATATGGAAGAATGGCATGAAGAAAACCATTGTTTAAAGAAAGCCATAAGAAGTCCTTTTTGCAGGTTGACACAAGTAATGTGGGAGACAACAAATATGTGAAAGAAGGTGTTCTGGTCAGATGAGAACAAAATTGAACATTTTAGCTTTAATGCCAAATGCTGTGTGGCAGAATTCTAGCACTGCATCACCACCATAAAGCATGGTAGTGAGAGCATCATACTTCTAGTATGCTCAGGAGTCCCAGGGAAGCTAATCAGGGTTGATGAGGAGGTGGACTGAATCAAATACAGGACATTGAAGAAAAACAGTTACATTTACAAAATATTTTAACTTCCAACAGGGCGACAATCAGCCAGATCAACAACAGAATTGTTTAGATCTAAGTATGTTAAGGTGTTAGAATGACAAAGTCAAAGCTCAGACATAAATCCAATTGAGAATCTTTGGCAAAACATGAAAATCAGTTTTCAAATATGGCCACCATCCAATCTAACTAAACTTGAGCCATTTTGCAAAGAAGAATGGGCAACAATTTCAGTCTCTAGATGTGCAAAGATGGTAGATATATGTCTCAAAAGACTTGTACCTGTAATTGCAGCAGAAGCTGGTTCTGCAAAATAATGACTCAGGTATATGTGTTGAGGGAGGTAAATACTTATGTATCCAAGAGGTGACTGCTTTTTTTGTCCTAATTACCAATTGTGTCACAATAAAATATATTTAACACCTTCAAAGTACTGTGAATTATGTGCTGCTCAAATGGTAAAAAGACTATGTAATCCAATTTGAATTTGAATTGGTAACATGACAAAATGTGCAAAAGGTTCAAAGGTGGATATACTTATGTATAATACTGTGTATATTTACTTATTGACGCACATGTATATTCTACAAAGAACATTTATATTTTCATATTTGAAACATGTCTGCTATTGCTGCATTCCATTTTCAGAATGTGCATTTTTTATTTCTGTGAATAAACTTTTCCTTTTTTTTTCAATTTCCTCATGCTGTATTTGATCCCTCCAGGCAAGCATTATTTCATGTCAACCCAATATGCACCTGTGTAAGTTTTACATTTAGTTCATGTCGCCAAGATGTGAAGAATTTCCATAATATGAATATTGTATCTTCATTGTATTTTCTATCTGTGATGTGTTTGTCTGCAAGCAAAGTAGGAATGCAATGAAACATTTTACTGTTTCTTTGTTGATCCTTTGCTATACAGTGTACTTGTGTCACTAGTGTATTCTGTACTTTAATACAGGCAGTTGTTTTAAGTCAATCTAGTTTTGCCAGGGTGATCTCCACTGAAACAAAAACCAATAACAATGATGATGGCATTCAAAAAAAGATCAACATATAAATTTCTTGGGTATTTAAAAAAAAATCTTTCAGATGTTGAGCAAAAAAGTGTTGAATTAAAATTTCAGTGGATTAACAATTAAATGTACAAGGTGTTTCACAATTTTTGAAAAAACGATCAGGTATAAATCAAGGACCACAAATGATAGACTAGTGAAAATTACATTTATTGAAAGGTAAAAGGATAACATTTTAGAATCTGCAACCATTTAGTCTCAAATATGAGCCAAAAATGTCAAGAAGAGCCCTAGAGTACATGCTCCAGATGTCTGCCGTTCAATTGAAGACACTGTTGAATGCAGTGTGCAAAGTTGTTGATAACACATGCACATTCCTCCTGATGAGGAACCCATTGCTCTATGATATTCACAAGTTCCATGAGCTTCAAAGTTATTGGCCAGCTGGAAAATCTGACTCCTGTTTGGAAACACGTTGAAATTGAACTTCCTTCTCTAGCTTGCTTGAAAAATCTTGAAAGACTTAGTTTTGTAATATGTCTTCAGACAAAATATCTTCTGCTTTATCGCCTATATTTGCTTGAATATATCAAAATGTTAACTATTTCCCAGCAATAATCGGAAAAGAGAAAGAGAATAAAGTCAATAGGGAAGATCTGAGAAGCCACTGCTTTGTTTCAGTAATTGTGAAACACTCTGTACTACAATAATTCACCAACTTCAATAATTATGTCTATATTTCTGAGATGAGGTATTATGTACAGTATTTACATTAGTCAGACTATTGTCCTCATCTTTGTCGCCATATTTGTCACAACGTTTCGGCCCGTTGTACGCTCCGGCCTTCTTCAGGTGGTTGGAATTTCGAACTGAACCCTTTATTTCGATCGCTGGGTTAGACTGTTCTAATTCCACATGCCATGTTTGTTATCTCCTGCTAATTTTCCCTCTGAAAGTTCTCCACTGCCTTAACCAGGAATTGAACTCACCTTCTTTGGGTCTGTCACTGGATCTAACCAACGCCTTTATCCACTGTGCCATGTGTCCTTGTGACATCCATCAAACATGGCACGTGGAATTAGAACAGTCTACCCCAGCGATCGAAATAAAGGGTTCAGTTCGAAATTCCAACCACCTGAAGAAGGCCGGAGCATACAACAGCCGAAACGTTGTGACAAATATGGCGACAAAGATGAGGACAATAGTCCGACTAATGTAAATACTGTTCAATAATTATGTTACATGAATGGCTGAGAATGTTATCATCTGTGTGGCTTACATTGCAGCAAATGAATCAAGCTGGTTGGCATAATAGTTACCATTTTCTACTTGCCACTTTGTTTGGAAAAACAGCTCCCCTCTCTGAATAAAAGTGGTAGAAGGGATTAGCTGAAATATTGTGGTATTATTATCACTAAAACAAACAATGAGCTCAAATGTCAGAGCAAATTGAGGGTTGTTAATGGTTCTTCTCAAAATTTTAGACTATTTACAGCATTTGATATTTATGCAAACTTATGCATCATGATTTACAAGTGAACAAATGCATACTGCAAACCAAACCACCTCCATAATAACATGGTATATGTTCTACTTTAATCAGCCTCCATAATATCAGTATATTGTTAATATTTGGATGCTTCTATATTTTAAAATTTTAAGATGAGTCTAATGGTGATTACAAAGGTACAGTGGCTTGGAATTCTCACTCTAATCATTCTGATAAGAAAAGGACTCCTGAATTTGTTGGCGAGGGCCTCAGATTCAATGTGGAGACCTACATCATGTGCCATGAGGAGGTAGTACTGCCTTGGGTAAATAGGGTGGTTGCTGGCAGAGCCTATGTCTAGCAACAGGACTCTGCACCATGCCATACAAGCAGGAGAACCCATTCATGGCAGTCCCTTTGATTATTATGTATGTATCACAGTTGAGCAAGAGAGCAACAAAATTCCTTGTAACACCAAAGATGAACTGAAGGCAAGGATTATAGCAGCATTCACCGACTTAAACAAAGAGACTGTCCATAAGTTTCAGAAGTTTCTGAAGTCGTCTGGTGGCCATGGTTGAAGCCAATGGTGATTTTATTGAATAAATTTATTCTTTAGTATTTCAAGATATTTTTGCGTAATTTTGGTAAATATATCTGTTAAAATGGGATATCAGTGTTATTTTACCACTCATGATGATAAGTTAAAAATAAAAGATTTATCTTTGACTTATTTTTATCATGAGTGGTAATAAATATAAAATTTGTCTTTTCATGACGGTCATAAACTTCTGTATCACCAATCTAATCTTTTTATATATATATATATATATATATATATATATATATATATATAAAGATTAGATTGGATATATATATATATATATATATATATATATATATATATATATATATATATGAGAGAAAAATGTACGACAAAATGAAATAGGTTTCTTGTGGCTCTCTTCATCCTTTAGGATTTCATCAGACAAAATTTGTTATCTTGGTGCAAGTACACATTTGCACAAACAAAGAATGTTGAGAATTTTTAATATTCTATTTTTTTTAAAATATAGCTGATTTCAATTGAACAGAAACAAAGTGGCAGGGCCAGACAGAATTGTAAGAGAAATACTGACAGCCTTAGACAATTTTAGCATAGACAAGATTACAGAAATAATAAATTAAATCTACAACAGTGGTGATATACTGTACTACCAAAGCAGATTTATTTTCACAGCATTGCCTAAGAAACCAGGCACAAATGAATGTAAACTCCACTGAACAATCAGCCATAATGAGCCACATGACAAAACTCATCATCTGAATTCTGATGAATAGAGCACAGCAGAATGAGGCCAGAGATAGAACAAGAACAATGCAGGTTTGTTAAAGACACTAGAACAAGGAACGCAATTTTCATGCTCAGAATGTTATCAGAAAGAGCAATACAAATTCAGAATCATGTGTACCTGTGTTTCATAGATTATGCAAAAGCATTTGACAAAGGACACCACAAAGATCTGTTAGAGCTGCTCAGCAAAACTGACATACTTGGGAAAGACATTAGAATAATCAAAAGCCTCTATTGGCAACAAACTACCTGCATACAGATAAAAAATGAGTTCAGTAGGTATACAAAATAGAAAGGGGTGTAAGAAAAGGAAGTGTCTTCTCACTGGACTTATTCAACTTATACAGTGAGGCAATTCTGAGAGAACTAGAAATCCTACAAGGATTTGTCATTAGCATCCACAATCTTAACAATATAAGATATGCAGATGATACAGAGAGGATAGCAGACATGGAAAAGAAACTACAAAACCTCTTACAGAAGGTAGCAAAGGAGAGCAAGAAGAAGGGTCTAAGCATAAACTACAAGAAGACAGAATGTATGGTCAACAGCAAAAAGGTGAGCCGAAAAGACAAATTACAGGTTGGGGATATTAAAATCAAGCAGGTACAGAAATTTAAATATCTGGGAAGAGTTCTAACAGAGGAATGGAAAGTGCGGTGCTGAGATCCCAAAACATATTGGAATGGCCAAAGATGCATTCCAAAAGCTAAGCAGAATATTAAGAAGCAGGAAAGTTTAATTAGAAACAAAGAAAAGAATACTGAACTGCTACGTGATATCTGCCTTCCTGTATGGTAACGAATGCTTGACAATCTCCTCAAAGATGAAAAAGAGACTTGAAACAGCAGAAATGTGGTTCTACAGAAAGATACTGAGGATACCATGGACTGAACATGTGAGCAACAATGAGGTTTTGGAGAGAATAGAAACAAAGAGGAACCTTATATTTAACATCAGGAAGAGGCAGTTGAAATTTCTGGGACATGTAATGTGAAAAGAGGGCTTGGAAAATTTGATACTCATAGGAGTTAAAAAGAGACTGGGTAAAGCGACACATGGCATACTTAATGGGCTTGAGCAAATGGATGGTGGAACAGGGTTTGGGAGAAATAACAAAAACAGAAAACTTATTAAGAGCTACAAGGGTCAGAAAGATGTGGAGGGCCATGATCGCCTACATCCTGAAAGGATTCAGCACATAAAAGAAGAAGAATCCTACTATAATATATAACTATGCCAACATTGCAATAACCAGATATATTTTTAAAAATTTAAATTACATAACAGCCAGTCAATTCTCAACACCTGACAATTGTGTTGTGCATAAAACTCTAAGTTGTGGTGAGGATATATATGTATAATTATAATATATATATATATGTATGTATATATATATATATATATAGTTTATGGAAAACTACATAATCCGTATGAGTATACCCAAGGAGGATAATATCCAGAGAGCTCAATGTAAATCCAGAGCAAATAATTTAAATAAAAACAGACCACTTTAAGGTTCCATGTCATAAATTATTTCATCACAGCCCTTTTAAAAGGACTGGATCATCAGACTTTACTTCCAAAGAATACTTTGGAAGTAAAGTCTGATGATCCAGTCCTTTAAAGGGTTGTGGTGAAATAATTTATGACATGGAACCTAAAGGGTGGTTTTATTTTTATATATATATATATATATATATATATATATATATATATATATATATATATATATGAGTCTATTTAAACAAAATGCTAGTTTTAAGGAATAACTGCTTAGTAAAAATATTAGTTATGGTAAAAGTTGTTTTTTAGTGGAAACATTCAACATTCATTGACCAAAGAGTTAGTGTTACTGTGAGGGTTGGTCAAAATTCATAAAATCTTTTTCTTAAAGTATTTTGTTTAAGAAATTAAACTTCTCAAGTCCAGTAAATGTTATGTATGTAACAATGTAAGAAGTACCAAAATGCCATTAAAAAACAAAAGAAGAAAATTAGGAAGGAGAGAAATAGAAAAAGCAGATAAAAAAGAATGGTAAAAAAGAAAAGGAACTAAGAAAAAAAGAATGAAAAATGCAAGAATAGGAAAAAGGAAAGAAAGAAAATAAGCCAAGTTATTAAGAGAAAAATAAATTAAAAATACAAAAGATGTTTTTGAAAAATATTAATGAAATTATTTTAAAAAAGCAATAAACCAAAATGGGAAAATGATAATGAAGAAGCAAAGTAGTACAAGGAATTAAAATACAAATAAAAGATTAATAATAACTTACAAAATTAGTAATGACAACAACAGAGGCAAGAATAACAATACCAAGATAAAATCTGAGGACTAAAAAGACAAAACAAAGTAAAATAATACAAGTGAAACTAAAAACAACCTGAGTAACTATATATAAAAGAAAATAAAACTCATGTCAGAATAGTTTAGTTTATAACACTAATATTAGATAAATATACCTATGGCATGATAACTGCTGTCATTTCATTGAAAAGGTAAAAAATGAATTGGCAGAGAAGTTTATGAAAAAAAATTATTAAAGATTCAAAGAAAAATAATAAATGAAGTTACAAGGTAAAAATTGAAAATGTGGAAAATAAGAATGCAACAAAGATTAGAATTTAATAGTAAGAAAGTTTAACTTTTATACTTGGAAGGATGTGGATTAAAAATGAAGAATACAATAAGACAACAGAAACTAAAGCTGGCAAGAACACACTTATTGGCTCGTAAAAAGTTGTCTATTTAGGAAACAAATGTTACTCATCATGGAATTAGGATACTGAGCATTATTCTGCTAAAATATACACATGTAAATACATCAATGTTAAAGGGATAAACTTCAGTGTAACGCTTCACAAGCAATGGTTTATGTGTTTCTGAAAACACTATACAGAAGGTCCTCAGGTTACGTCAGACCCAATGTTTAGCGTTTCATGGTTATGGCACCATCTCACATAACATAATACATTGTCACACAGCGATATACAAGGAAAACAGATTTGTTTCTTCACTGGTTGTATGCCATATTGGATTGTGCTACATTCATTGCCTCTTGTTTTTGTGTCATTTTGGGGGTAATTTTTTGACCTTCACTTGTGGGTTCTTATGTAAGGGTGTTCCAACCTACATCAAAAATCAGATTACGTTGCACCACAAGAACAAATCTTCGACATAAGTAGAGGACCCCTGTATACTAATTTCTGGGCACCCTACACTGTGCAAATTTGGATGTGGGGGTAGTGTAATAATGGCTCAGAAAGAGAAATCAACAAGCCGAGTTTCAAATCCAACAGTTTGTTATGTTTCCTTTTGCATAAATACCCTTGTCTTACAATTTCTTAATATGTAAACAAAACTGATGTAACCTAAATCCAAGCTATCCTGGGTATGACGATAAACTATATCCAGGAGCAAGACCACTGAATGGGAGATTTTTAGGGGCATGAAACCACTTCTTAATTGTTGTTGTTCTAAGGTCTACCCTGAAGTGGGGTGGTAGCACCTTTCATGGTCCCAGTTATAAGTAAATGGATAACCACCAAACTGGAGTGAAAACACTATGAAAGTATAAAAATAGATTTTTAAAAATACCCGCAATCCTTTTTTGAAAAAAAATATTACTAGCAATACATTTTTAAAAAAACAATATTATTACCAGCAATATACTCTTTTAAAAAATATTATTATCAGCAATATACCAGATCCTCAACAAAAACCCTCTTTGCAAAAATATGTCAAAGAAACCTGGTTTATATACTGATTTCTTACAAAGAATAGATATTCTGTTCATATGAACCTATTCTAAAAATCTTGTTGGCATTAAATAAGCCATTGAGATTGATATGCTTAAAAACAAAATAAACCAAACAAAACCAAACCCAAATCCAAGTAAGAGTGTTCCGTTATTTAAGTTTTGTTTACCTGAAAATAGAAATATTTGATTGTCAGATAAATTTGTTAATTTTTTCCAATGCTATTTGAATTAACACACAAAATATTTTTACAATAGAGTTTTATAGTTTCTCCTACCTCTATTCTTCCTCTACAACTTTTGTCTATTGTTATATATTATTGACTGATATTTTAAAATTGTTGATGAATAATAAGATTAGAATAAATGGGAAAAAAATGAACAAATTTATCTGACAACCCAATAGAAAATGTGAAATATGTAACAAGAAGATATTTATCCCAGCTATAGATTAAATAGCAAAGTGGACTACGCTCACTTGACTTGAGGTGGCAAAAGAAGAATCCGCAATGTTATCAACCCTGATCTGACATCTCACTTTCAGTCAACCACCCTCTCTTACCACGACCACCACCACTGTAACATAGCTTCACCATGAAGATATGTAAATAATAGGCATATTAGTAGTCAGCAAGTATAGTGAATTTTCACCTCATTGGACAGCCTATTACTGTGAATGTTTAGAGTGCCTCATCATATTATGTCATAAGAAAACATGTCTGAATGGTGAGTTTGATCCTCACAAAGGGCTACATTCTTGTAGCTTAGTCTTAAAACTTAACTATGCTTTGTCAATAATCATTTCCTGATATTAGTATAATATCAAATGAGAGGAAGATTGCTTTTCATCTTTCAAATGCAGTGTGTGATGAAAGAAGAGTATATCTTGAAAATCAGCAAATAAAATCCTTGCTTTTATGTAGAATTAAACACTGATCAGTATTACCATTTAGAAATATAAGACAATCTCGGCTTTGATGTTGATAAGCTGAGGTCTATCACAAAATCACAGAAGTGTGGCACTCTGGAAAGATCATTAAACTAGTGAATTCTTCTATGTTAAGATTTCTAACCACTGTGCTACATACACATGAATGTATTGCATATATTCACCAAGTTTAGTTTAGTCAGATGCAAAAGATAAAATAGAAAAAATAGAAGATAAGAAGATTATGTTACTCCAATGAAGTAGCCTGCTTGCCAGTCTTGAAAATCAACTATTTACATGGGCTCAAACACTGACCAATGGGAAATAGGCAAATAGGCAGGCCCAAGATATTTACGAAGCTGGTACGGAGCAAGAGAAAAGGTGAGAGATCAAGTATGATACAAGAACAGCTTATTAACCATTACTGAGTTTCTTTATTGTTGCATATAAACCCTCAGAGCTCATTTGAAATTATCTCACTTGAGATCATAGAGTCCATAACTCTGTGTTGCAGTTAATTGTGAACTCCATAATGTTTTCCATGGCTGCATAGTATAGCCTTTGACTGTTTCATACCAGTTTTAAATTCAGAGTTCTTCTTCTTCTTCTTCTTCTTTTTCTCATTATTATTATTATTATCATTATTATTATTATTATTATTATTATTATTATTTGTACTATGTCTCTTCAGGACACAGGTGATCATGACTCGCTACAATTCCCTATCCTTTGTATCTCTTAAGAAATTTTGTCCTTTTGTTATCTCTCCTAAACTCTGTTCTGTCATCCATTTACACCAGCTCACTAGGTAGGTTGTGTGTTGTATTCCTCTATCCCTCTTGCCTTCAATATGTCCAGTGAGTATCAAATTTTCCAAACACTCTTTCCTCATTATATATCCTAGAAATTTCAACTATCTTTTCCTGATGTTAAGTATTCGTGTCTTTTCCATTCTCTCTAAAGCTTTGTTGTTGCTAACATGTTCAGTCCTTGCTATTCCCAGCATCCTTCTATATAACCATATTTCTGTTACCTCAAGTCTCTTCTTCATCTGTAAGAAGATTGTACACCATACATTGCCATATAGAAGGACTGATATTATGTAACAGTTCAGTACAATTTTTTTTGGTTTCTAATGAAGAATTTCTGTAATATTCTGCTTTGCTTTTAGAATGGATCTTTAGCTTTCCTGATTATGTCTTTGGATTTCCATGTCACAATTTCTGTCCTCTGTTAAAACACTTTCCAGATATTTAAATTATTGGACTTGTTTGATTTTGATATCTCAAATTTGTAATTTGCATGTTGGGCTGTTCCTTTTGCTGACAACCATGCATTCTATATTCTTGCAGTTGATGTTTAGTCCTTTCTTCTTGATTTCCTTTACTGCCTTGACATCTTTTTTTGAACTACACACATTACTGTGGTTGAACAAATTGAACTTAAAAAAATAAGCTTTTAACTCAACACAAATACAAATAGAAACTGAGCAGTTACATTTTAATTAATAAAAGAATTGTGAACAGTAAAACAAACATAATCTAATGACTTTTCAGTTTTTTTGTTCAGGATTTTGTTAAAACCTGGAAACTTTTTGCTGAATGCTATCTGCAGGTCTACTTGTGGATTGAAACCATTTCTAGATTTTGTCATGATTGACAAAAGAGAACTAAGTCCAGATTCACACAAATATGTTGTTGCAAATAGAACGAGAACATGGAGTGCTTTTCCACCAAGTCTTGGGAATATATCCAGTGCTGTGCATCAAAATTCCGCCAAAGTCTTTCTCTTAAATTGCATTTCAAAAGTTTGATTTTTCAGCAAATCAATAAGATCTTCTTTCAATGCTTCATAATCTGACATATTCTCTAAATTTTAGGAATATTGATTTATGATCCATTCTTCTGAAATTTTCAGTTTTCCACTGGCAAAATACCCATCAAATAATTCAGACAGCATAACCTCTCAAGCCACGGTGACTCATCACTCAAGGACATGAACCCCTCTGTTGAATCTTATATCTTGCTCTCCTCTGTGGTGTGAGAACCCTAGATTAGGAGCCCTTTGTATAAAACTTTTATGCACCATAGCATGTTTTCAGTAGAGAAAGTAGAATTGGCAAACTGATTTTTAGTTTTTTGTCTGTTGTTTCATTTTTAACTACTACCCTTGGGAAAGGCATGAATTCCTTCATTTTTTCAATTCCCTATAAGAAATGATGCTATTATTCATTGGGAAAAACCCAAGAGGATATTTTCAGCCCAATATTTTTGGGAGTAGAAAAAATAAATGACCAGACTCTTTCAATGTACCTGTAATTCTTAATGAAGAGCACAGATTACCTTTCTTTAGCATTGAAACAAACCATCAGACTTCACAAAAGAATTTCTGGAATGAGATGTCATCATTATTTACATTATTTACACTCTGACTAATGTCCATATCTTATTATTGTTATTATCTCAATTTTTCAGCCATTATGTCCACTGACCTTCTTTAGGTGTCTCTCTATCTGGGTAACCTTCAGGGAATTTCAAGCTGAACCCTTTATGTAATTTATGGGAGTAGATTGTTCTCATTGCACTATCCTTTTCTAGGGATATCTTGTTCTTATTTAGTACATCTGAGTTATTGCTTACCCTGTTTCCTGGCCCAGGGATTGAACTCACAACTAGTATACCATCAAATTCAAAGCTATATTTCACTTTCACCATATCTATTCATCTCTATTCTCCATCCATTTAAACAAAATCATGAGATAGGTTACTTACCATTTCCCTCTGCCCCTCTTGCCATCTTTATATCCCCCTATTAAGAGATTTTCTAAACCCTCTTTTTTCATGATCAATCTAAGAAATTTAATTCTGATTTTATGTTATTATGTCTTTTTACTTCCTCATTGCTCACATGTTCTGTCCAAGATATTCTCAGCATCCTTCAACAACACCATATCTCTGTTGCTTCAAGTTTTTTCTTCATTTACCCTACCTGTACCTGTAACGGCATTCACCCGAGGTGGGTTGAGCTGGCTCCAATATTGGAATTTCATGGGAATTTGGAATTCACAAGCAGTCCCCAACACGCATGTATAGCACATGAGATTTGATTATAGTGGTGAAGGTTTCATGCAGGACCATCCACACTTTTTTTTTTTTGCCACAAGGTTCCCAAACGACCCTCCTCAGGTTTTGAATTCAGAGTTTTTCCTTCTCCTAGACCAGTTGCCATCCAAGGCTATAGAACCCAGTCTGTCCTGCTATTTACCCATAGCTGGAGGGAAAAGAAGAGGATTCACACCTTTCCCAAGGGTATTAGCACGTAAGTGAATGTAATGGAGTCGACTGGAATTCGAACTCAGCACTCCGATTCCTCAATCCAAGCCGCTATTCATTACTCCACTGTGCCTCCTCCTTTTCTTCATTTGGAAGGAAATTGCTCAGCATCCACTGCAATTTAGCAGGATAGATATGATATAGCAGTTCAGCATTCTTTTCTTTATTCCATTTTTTTAATTATTTCACACCCAAACAAGTTGACAATGCCCCTAGAATGCAGGGGGTTACAGGGAGTGAAAGTGAAAGAGATCTTAAATTCATGTTGTTGGGAGCACTGGGGAAAAAACCTCATCGAAGCAGATGGCATAAAAATATTTGTAGAGGGAATCCATGCCATGCTGATGAGAAAACGACTAGTGATGTAAGATCAGGATCGACTGTATTGCAAAAAACACAAGGCCAAGAAGACATAGTGTGTTGCTCTTCTGGAGTTCAGCATGAGCCATCCTGATGGTAAGCAGAAAAGATTCTCTCTATGGTGGTTAAATGAAAGTAGTCTTGTTTTGGAGATGTTGAAATTTATAAGTCATTTCTTGCCCTAGTTAAACACTGACTGGAGATCCTTTTCATGAGTAACTACCAGATTTGCTTTGCTGATCTGTTGTATTTGCTACTAAGACAGGAGTAAATGGTAATGTCATCTGCATGCCCAGTTGGGAACTAACAACATCAGGGAGATTATGTACAGTATATACATTAGTCGGACTATTGTCTTCATCTTTGTCGCCATATTTGTCACAACGTTTCGGCCATTGTACGCTCCGGCCTTCTTCAGGTGGTTGGAATTTCGAACTGAACCCTTTATTTCGATCACTGGGGTAGACTGTTCTAGTTCCACGTGCCATGTTTGATGGATGTCAGTTATCAGTTATCTCCTGCTAATTTTCCCTCTGAAAGTTCTCCACTGCCTTAACCAGGTATTGAACTCACATTCTTTGGGTCTGTCACTGGATCTAACCAACGCCTTTATCCACTGTGCCATAACTTAAATATTTGATCTACTACTGTGTTAAAAGCAAAGGTAATTTTAATATATTTATTGTAGTACATTATCTTCCCTAAATTCTCCTCCATACTGGAAAAATGTTTGTCTTGTTCTATCATATCAGGATGTACCTGAATACTTCAACAATGCTTTAGACCAAAAAGTGGAGTCTTGATTTGGTGCTAAATATTTCACCTATTGTCTTAGAGGTAATGAATTTCAGATTAAAGTTGGATGAGTTATTTTCAGTGATAGCTGTTATGGAGTTGGTAGCACCCAATGAGACAGAAACAAGGCAGAGGTAGGAATATACAAAACAGATTGTACGAAATGCCCAATAATGTTCACTGGTGAAACTTCCAGAAACCTCAAAACAAAACTATGTGTGCATAGCAGAGATATGCTGCATAACAACACTTTAAATGGTCTAATAATTCACTGTAATACCTCACACCACAATTTTGATTTAATAAATAAATACTAGTCTGATAAGGAGAGAAAAGGATTCACTAAGAAGAAAATGCATTGAGAGTGTGCTGATCTCATAATTCTCAACAATAAACTTAAGACCATGACCTTACATAATATCATTGATCATTGCAAAAGCAATAATAGCAAAATGCAGTATATGAACTAATAAAAAAATAACAGAGACCTACTCAGAGTGGATTGATTTAAAATCCAACAGACACCAACAGCTCTAATATATATATATATATATATATATATATATATATATATATATATTATAATTATTATTTAAAAATATTCATCGTGACACAGAAAAGTTTCAAAACCAAAACCTAAATCTTAAATTAAACTTAAAATTTAAAGTTTATGCTTCATTCTTAAGTGATGATGAATAACTTTCAAAAAAATGATTTACTCTTTTTATAAGCTAAATAATATTATATAGTTTAAGTTGGTGGGGGAACAAGATTAAAAAGTTTTTAAGGTGGTGTTGTTTTTTTTTATGAATCAGGATATAAGTATAATTTAAATCGAACCCAACACATGTCATGTTGGTGGAATACATTGTTTAAAAGAGCTTTTCCACTTTCACTTCTTTTTCATTTTATCTCATCATTTTTGTGTCAGATACTATTTTGCATTCTACAAATATGCATATATATATATATATATATATATATATATATATATATATATATGAAAATATATATATATATATATATATATATATATATATATATATATATATATATATGAAATAGTTGAAGTGATGATCCTCTTGCTGTTGTGACCTCCAAATCCAATTTTCGTCTCTACTGTTCCTCTTTTTAGACTTATTCACCATTCTCTTGATGGTTCTTGAATGAACTTTGAAAATGGAAGCCAGAGTATGAATGTTTGTACCATTACTGAAGGACTGAATTATCTTTTTCCTCTTACCATTGCTCAGTTGGAAAGATATAGTTGGGCTGAAACAAAATAATTTTAAATTGTTGTCTTTCTAGCGGGATAGCTCAAATGGTTTTTCTGTGATTTTTATAACAAATGGTGGCAAGATGGTTAAAAGTATTATTTGAAAACCTTGAAAAAAGAAACTTAATTACATGCTGTTACACGATTTGGACAATCTTGCTATTACAAGAGTTATATATATATATATATATATGTGTGTGTGTGTGTGTGTGTGTGTGTGTGTGTGTGTACTAGCCAGGATACCTAGTATTTCTTTTGCTCTACTGAGCTATGCAGTCATTTTCTCATTTGTGAGATTTATGCCTCTCAACTATAAAAGTGAACAAAACATCTATTAATATTCAACAGTGGTTTAAGGCACGAGGTGAAGGTCATTTCCCTCTTGGTGGCATGGGTTTGAATCCCATTTCTGTCAAAATGTCCTTAAATCACACTTATTTAATAAATTTTCAGAGTTCTGAACATAAACACAAATAATGAGCTTTATATATTAGAAGATTATTTTAATTTATTCATTATCCAAATCAACAACATTAAAACAAAAAGATCAAATAAAATACAGAAAATCCAATTTTTCTATTGAAATATATTTTATTATACACAAAAAGCACTTCATACATTTTTAATGATAAAAATATTTCCTTTTTCTTTAGATAAAGTTAATAAATCTAAACAAATAAATCTATTATTGAAAAAATAAAATGTAGTAACTTATTTCATTAAATTTATGAACCAAACCTAAAAATTTACAATTCATTTTTGACGTGGGTAATTGTCAATATATTTTAATTATTACAAACTATTGTTCTCATCTTGATTTGTTATTATGAACACCTTTCAGCCAAGCACTCTCTGGCCATCATCAGATTACTGCTGTTTGGGTGATATAAGAATATCTCTTGATTATTAGGCTATTTTGACTCTGAGATTCCAGTTATTGCTTGTTACTGCTGAACCAGTGTTTCATTAGCTGATTGCTATCCTGAGTATGATGATAAACCACATCTGGCAACAAAGCCTCTAATTATGATGCCGAAAAAAATAACAGCACTCATGGCCTGATGATTGCATTGAGCAAGAAACAGACTGTCGCCTCTAAGTGTTGACTTCTATGTTCACTTTTTATATTTATATATATATATATATATATATATATATATATATATATATATATATATATAGTTTAGGAAAAACTAGGTAATCTGTATGGGTAGACCCAAGGAGGATAAAATCCAGAGAGCTCAATGTAAATCCAGAGCAAATAATTTAAATAAAACAGGCCATTTTAAGGTTCCATGTAATAATTATTTCACCTTTTTAAGGACTGCGGATCATCAGACTTTACTGGGTAGACCCAAGGAGAATAAAAGTAAAGTCTGATGATCCACAGTCATTTAAAAGGGCTTTATTACATGGAACCTTAAAGTGGTCTGTTTTTATTTTATATATATATATATATATATATATATATATATATATATATATATATATATATATATATATATATATATCCAAAACACAATTCTTGCTGATGTCCTTTAGGATAGTGGTGAAGTGGATGTAAAAGTTGATCTACATCCATATTCAATTCCAGGATCAGGTAGGAAGGAACAATAACTGGTATCACAGGGATAAAATGGCACAATAATCAACAGATATTCCATATCATCCAAGCAACAGACACCTGATGATGGCCAGAGAGTACTTGACTGAAACTTGGAGGCCCAAAAATCAAACTAGATGTGAAAAACTGTGTCATTTTTATATATATTTATTAAATTTCTTTGTTTTTGAGTATTTTATTGGTGTAATTAGATGATGTCATGCAAATTTCCTCCATTTACAGTTTTACAAAAGCTCATTCTTTTCCAACTGCACCCTGTATAGCAGCCAAGATGGGGACAATAGTTTGAGATAATTCAAATATATAAAACTTTCAAAAATAATATTTCAAAAATGAAACTAAACATTTGTTAGATTTTCAAAGTATATTATTAAAAAAGCCAATATTTCTTACTTCCCATTAAACATTTTTAGCTTTTCATGTAAAACTGCAGTCCATGTGCCACATGTGACCCATTTGTTTTTCTGAATGGTATGCTTTATTTTATGATGGAAATAGCATTTATTTAAAATGTTTTTTGTTTTCTTTCATTCTCACTTGTTCACTCACACTTTCTTATACGCAGCCACATTCATAAAAATGATGAATTTCAATGTTTCTTGAATGTTGTAACTTTGTTGATGATAATGTTTTCATCATTTTAAAACATTAGCAATTTGATAAGGAAAAATTAGGCATGTAAGCATCATTTGCTTTACAAGTAGGAAAAGCACAAAATAATCTTTTTCTCTGGAGAAAATATTTTTTTATTTAAAAATTATTTCTTTTATCCTGTTGGCACTCCCGCATTTTTTAAAAAACAACTAGAAGAAAACACTTAACCAGCCATTGTTGTAACACTGTTTTGGGATACAAAAAGGCCTCAAAGCTTGGATATAAAAACATTCTTTTTTTTGTGACCCAGATTCCCTAAGATGACTAAGATCAAAGTGTAGTATCTGTTCCAACAGCTGGTCCACAGCTCCAAGCAGCAGTTCCAATCATCATCACCTCCAACACAACCATTTGCCACCACTCCAGCCAGCCATCCTCACAAGCATCAATGATATGTGATAAACTGTCCTTTTCAGACAACACTCTTCAATGATTACAAAACTGTTATTTTCAGAACAACGCTCCTCAGAGACTACAAAGCTGTAATTTTCAGAAAAATGCTCTTCAATGACTACAAGACTGTGCTTTTCAGGATAACAATTCTCAATGGCTGCAAAATTGTCCTTTTCAGGACAGCACTTTTCAATGACTTCCAAAAACTGTCCTTCTCAGAACAATGTTCTTTTCACCCTCTAAATGAACATACAGAGATATTTTTTGCTTAGTGTACTGTAACCTTATTTTTGTCAATATATTTTCTTTAATGAAAATAAGTTTCTTTGTTTTGTTTACTGTTGTCTTCCAGCATTCAATATCTGTTTGCTGGCCAGCTACCACCCACAACAGTATCTTCAAATAAATAAATTGTGAGCAGCAGTTTTATAGAAAAAAAAATTTTCTCCAAAGTAAAAGATAAATCAACATTTTCCCATTTCTAATGTTTATGTGTATAACCTTCTATAGCAAACATGGCTGAAGCACTTTCAACAAAAAATTAACTTGAATTTTTTATAGTAGTGAAGCTTGCCTTACTATATCCTATGTTGCTCATTGGTTGAAAAATGTTGCCATATACCTGCTTTAATCCCTCACTGTGGTCTAAATGCTAAGGTGGTTACAACTTTCAGGGTAGAAAATACTTTTATTTATAAACTAAGTAATTCAACTATAAAATCCATGAACACAGATATCACTTTAAAAAAATCACAAAAGACAAAATAAATTAACAAAACCCACTTATTTTTTAAAATATGATTTTTAAAAATGAATATGCAATATAATTATTTTCATTAACCAAGAACTTCTAAGTTTACCAATATATAAGACATGTGCTGGTAGCAATAATTTCTAAAACAAAATTTACTTGATGTCATAGATTTAAGTAATATTAGTACACACACATAGGCATTTTATTTAATTTTCAGGATTTCTGGTGGACACACAAACTTAAACTTTATATATTACATATGAGATCATATATTATGAAATGGACAAAGTCCAACAATTATTTTAATATATTTTCTGTTTATACATTATTTTTTATAGATACAAATATTTAAGTAAATGCTCTGTTTATAATAAACAGTATGTCTGAGAAATTTCATAGAAAATATGTGTCCTCCAACAGGAATTGAATCTGTATCCTAGACTGACTTGCTATACCATTTAGCTGCAGAGGACGTATCTGGTTAGTAATGTCAAATTACTGTTTTTAAATTATATATTTCCACTGATTTCTCTTGAATGGTCATATCTGCTCGAAGTGTATCTTAACATAAACAAATGATGTCATATATTTTTAAATGGCCTTAGTCCGACAATTATATTAATATATTTTCTGTTTATACATTATCTTTATAGATACAAATATTTAAGTAAATGCTCTGTTTATCATAAACAGTATTAACTACATTTATTGGCCTGAATTTTATTATAAACAGAGCATATATTTATAACTATAAAAATAATGTATAAACAGAAAATATAAAAAAATTGTATAATAATATTTTTCTTGAAAATGATAGTATTTAAGAAGCTTGCTTCATGGCTTGAACAGTTGCATTCTTCTAAATGGTCACCATTAAGCCTTGATATGGAATGCTGATTTTCAAGGTAGATAAACTCTTTCAGTTACTTAGTTACCCTTCAATATACTCTAAGTTAATCTGAGATTATCAACAATACCTAAAGTAGTTCATGATTAGCAAGTTCATCTCACAAAATTGATATCTAAGTAATGAATACACCAATGGCCTGGTCTTGTGCCATACTAAACCAAGTAAGGGTCAATAGAACCTATAATAGTTAGTAAGCACATCTCAGAATATAGCTAATAGAATGAGCTTGATCCATCATGGAAACCCCAATGGCCTGAACTTGTGTCAGACTAAGCCAAGATCAGCAGGATCGATAGTAGTTAAGTGGTTATTAAGCTCATCTGACAATACAAACAGCTACAAGATTGATTTTGATCCATAATGGATACTCCAATGATCTGGCTTTGTGCTAAGCCAAGTAAAAATTAATAGGATATATAATAGTTCAGAGGTTTATAATCTCATCTCATAATCTTAAGAACTAATAGAGTTAGTTTGATCCCCTAATCTGTTACCTTCTATCTCGACTGGCCCTTGGGCCTTGTACAGGGTGAACATTACTGTAGAAATAATACTGCATATCCCAACAGCTTTACCTTGTGCCACACTAAGATTAGATTTAGAATAATTTTAATTTATCAATCATGAAAAAACAATGAATAAATAAATAAAAATGAAGCTAAGAGTTTTGTGTAATCATTTCTTGCTGACAGTCAAGTGGACTTTAGGAGATTTCTTAAGAAGATTGGATACTGCATAGATCATATTTAAAGTTTAGTTTAAATCAGTTCAAGTTTCTTAATAGAAGCACCTTCCAAGCATTGGTATTTCCAGTCATAATGATGGCACTTAACTATAACAAAGGCAGTGATGATGATGATGATGATGATGATGATGATGATGATGCAAGTTTATAAGATTCCTTCAAATGAAAAGGAAGTAAGAGGAGGCAGTGCAGGAAGAAGAATGAAGCTCTTCAAGAAAAAGAGTTTCTGCAAATAGGTCATTATATATGATTGGTTGGAACATTTTGTTTTAAGAGCTTGTTCTGCAGAGAGGAAAAGGCAAGAAAGAAAAGAGAAATGCACAAATAGAGAGATCCACTTCTTGTGTATTCAGGTTGAAGTCTGAACAAAATTTATAGATTTTTTTTCGTCTTCTTCTTCTTCCATTGCTTATTTTAAGTTTTGTTTAACAGACGTGATTTAAAGATTCTTTTTATTTTGATGCCATTTTTTTTTTATTTTACTTTCATTTGAATTTGAAGTAAAAATGATTTTGTTCTGAACAATTGGCACTTAAACAAAAAGCATTTCATGCAAATGTAATATTAAAATAACTGGATGCTGATCCTCCTTGTCATTACCTGATTCATCATCATCATCATCATCATCATCATAATAACCTCATCATCACTACTACTACTACCATCATCATCATCACCACCACCACCACCACCATCACTATCATCATCATCATCATCATCATCATCATCATCACTCCCAGATAACTGCCACTAACACTAACATAATTATCAATACTAATATTGCTATCATTATCACCATTATCGTCACCATTCTCTTCTTCCTCATTGTTACAATTACATATAACAATTATTAATTTCAACATGGTGAACATCATTATTTTTAACATATTTACCAAAACATCCAGCATTATTATTATTATTATTATTATTATTATTATTATTATTTCCTTTGAATTCTCTTTTATACTCAGTTGCTACTGGGTCCCAACAAGAGACCTAAGATCAGAAATGGCATCATGATATTTTCCACTTCACATTTCTGTAAAAAGAAAAAAAAATCTAAAAACATACACTTTTTACATAGATAAAGTTCTTTGTAAGGTGTAAGCTGTTCTTGTGAGAACAATTTTTTGTATTTCATTCAGGCATGGCCTACAGGGATCCCTTCAAAGGGTCTATTGAAATCTTTTCCAGTTAAACTCAGTACACCAGCCAAAAGAGAAATTATTGATGTTTTCTTGTGCCATATTTTTTAAATGTCTAGTTCAAGATCCTTGTATTTTTATAGTTTTTTGAAGCAACATATTGGAATTGCCATCAATATGAAAGCACATTTGAATTTTGCGGGTCTCTAATCACAATGTCTGGACGATTAGCTTTGATTGTTCTGCCTGTGTGTATCAGAAAGTACCATAAAATCATTACATCTGATATCTATAACCAGGATTGGGTGGTGCACATACAAATTTCTTGCAGTTTCCATTCCCAGAAAAGTTGCAGATTTTCTATGGCAGATATTGACTCTGTTATTATTATTATTATTATTATTATTATTATTATTATTATTAAAAGCATGACATGCCAACTGAGTGATACTGGAGTCCAAATAGTATACTTCCTATTTTATTTTGAATGTGCACACTCAGGGCTCTCCACAACTTCCTAGCATTCATCAATCTAAGTAATGCTTATATCCTTATTTTCCCTCTTAGTCTCTGTGTTATCCATTTACACAAACTCATTAGACAAGTTACTTGCTGAATGTTTCCTTATAATGAAACAGCTAATATTATCATTACCATTGTAGCAGCCTTGTTAGGGCCAGAAATAAAGATACAAAAAGAGGAATTGAGTTAAACAAATATATTACAGAAACAGTAATACAAACATATACAAACAATAGTGTTACAACAAGAATGTTCAGTCCAACTGTCAGAGCTGACTGCTGGAACCTACCCTCTCCAAAAGGCAGTACCTGCTCCTATTTATAGCTGGGAGAGTCCATGCGTACATGGGTAAATTATCATAACAACCATTACTATTTTTATCCTTCATCTCAGTTATTATTATCATTTTTAAATTTATTACTATACTCGTAATCTTATTTTAATGTTTTAATTTCCTTACAAATGAAAAAGAGACTAAATGGGAAAAAGATGTGGTTTTACAGAGAATACCACAAAAAGAACCTGTGGGTAACAAAGAAGTTCTAAATAAAATAGGAGCTTCAGATCAAATAGAGAAAGCTGAAACTACTGAGACACATTATGAGGAAAGAGGGCTAGGAAAATTTAGCACTCATAGAACATATTGAAGGAAAGAGAAGCAGAGAGAAACAGTGAGTAAGCTACTTGATGAATTTATGTGAATGAGTGGTAGAGCAGGAATAAAAAGGGATGTTAAAGAGTCATACATTGTAATCAATGTATGACTCTTTACCATCCAACAAAAGACAAGAAGCCACACCTACACATGGCCTGAAGAGAGATAGCACATAAAAAAGGTACACACACACATACATAAAATCTTCTTTTATATTCCATGTCCCTTCAAGTCATGAGTAATAATGGCTCTCTACAACTTCCTAAAAATTGTCTATATTTCTGAGATGAGGTATTGTAACTATTTACACTATTTATATTGTTCAGACTGTTGTATTCATCTTTATTGTCCTATGACCCAGTGGATAAAAGTGTTTGTTGAAGTAATCCAGTGGTTTGACCCAAAGAGATGCAAGTTCAATACTTGGCCACAGAAATGGTGAACAAAACTTCCAGAGTTGAGTGAGTAAACTGAAACTGAGATATACAGAAGAGGCTTCTGTTCAAAATTCCAACATATATCACCTGAAGAAGGCAGGAGTGTACAACGGCCGAAATGTTGTGAATGTTACAATAAAGATGAGGACAACAGACCAAACTATGTAAATAGTGTAAATAGTTCTAAACAATTTTTGACGCCTTACTATTGCTCACAGTCTAATTCAGAAAATGCAATTGCCAATTTCTAGCTGAGGCTTTTATATTAACATTGTCCTAATGGCCCTAGGAAAAGGCATGAATCCATCTCTTCTCTACTCAAAATAGGATAGACTGAACTCTTTAGCCTTGGTAGGGCAGCCAGTTTCTGAGAAGGACAACCAAATCTCCTGCCAAAATATTATGAGGTAAAACAGGAAGATAAGGCCCATTACTATGATTGACAGACCTTGTACAGGGCTTGAATTCTGCAATAATGTGGCAAAAATATAATATATAAATAAAGAAATATCATATCTGCATACAGGTTTGATTATAAATTATAAATAATAAATTCAATGAGGAAATTAGTAATGTCATAATTTCTAATACAGGGTTTGATGTCTAAATTATGCAAATAACACTGACATCTCATTTTAACAGATATATTTATCAAAATTACACAAAAATACTTTGAAATACTAAAAAGTAAATTTATTCAATAAATCATCATTGGCTTCTACCTTGGCCTCCAGATGACTTTGGAATCTTCTGCAACTCTTCTGAACAATATCCTTGTTTAAGTCAGTGAATGCTGACATAATCTTTGCCTACAGTTCATCTTTGGTGTTAAAGGAGTTTTATCGTTCTGTTGCTCAGCTGTACTCCACATATAATAATTAAGGGGTTGGGGTTGCAGTCTGGAGAGTTAGGTAGGGGTGATGCAGTCACAGAAATTGTCTGACAACTATGACTGAATTCTCCTGCTTCTTGTGTAGCATGGTACAGAGTCCTGATGTCAGACTTCCAGCAGCTACACTTGAGCCAGGGCAGCACTATCTTCTCAAGGCACTTGATGTAGGCCTCTGTGTTGGTTTTGAGACCCTGTGGGAAGATGAATGGAGGTATAACATCGCTATCACTAGTGATCACTCCAAACACCATAATGTTGACTGGACATTTGGTTTTCATCATTCTTGGTGCATCTTTCGTGGACACAGCAAGCCAACAATTGTTCTGTGGGTTCACCATCTTATCCTGGCAGAAATTTTCTTGTCTGAGAAAAAACAAAGTGTGTTCAGTTGGGGGAGATGTGCTTGAGTTTGTTCAAAAGCTTCGTAGCACAGTCTTTTCTCTTGTCCTTCAGAACATGGAATAACAATTGGCCCTTTCTCATGCATGTCTTCACGCACTAACTGTCTGATAAGAAACTCAGACAATCCTGTGTCCTTGACTTGATAAACTTGGAGGGATCATTGTCAATCATGGCCTGGATCTCCCCATCAAATCAACAGTTCTTTTCTTATGAGAATGATCAGGGTGAGTTTTCCAAGCTGCTCTACCTTTGTAATCACCATTAGACTCATTCAACTCTTTCCAAATCCTCTGCACTATCCTCAAATTGAAACCCAAACACTCTGAAATATTCATGTTGGAGGCTTCCAGCTTGAATGCCAAGCAGTACACCTTGCCATTTCCAAGTTTCTGGTGGAGTGAATTGTATTATGGTGCTCTTTTTCCCATAGATGGTGCCCAACTGACCCTACTATGAGATGCAGTCAATAAAATAAAAAAAAACAAAAAAAACAACATGCATGTGCAAAATGAAAAATATCAAATGGTGAAAATTTTACCTAATCACATTCTGCAATTATCATTTATGATACAAACTGCCGAGAACTGGAATTTTTGTTTAAGAAATCTAAATATTCAAATGAAAATTTCAGAATAGAAATTTAAAGTTCTTTACTTGTAATGTATTGAGATACATGCATCTAAAATTATCGCAACCTGTATAATTAAAGCTATTTAATGTTTAAACTATTTTATAGATATTTTTTTTAAATGGACCAATTTTATTGTACAAAAATCCTTAGAATTGTTTGTAAATGTAGTTATTTACTAAGCATAGGGAAGCATAATTTTGGTACAAAGCCTAAAGTATAGGTCACCTAGTGAGGACCAAACTCACCAGTCACTAGTAATGATCTATAAAGCCATCACACCACAATAAGGTTCCCTGTTTGTAAATATATTTTTTATTATTATAGCTGTAATAATAACAATTGAGAACCCTTGAGGAACTCTGTTTTGCACAAAGGTTATCGGCTCTTAAGGAACTTTTCTGGATAACACACTCCCTGTGTGTCATGAGGAAACAAAGGCAGACTTTTTAATTTGCCAACAGTTTCCAGTAAAATTTATTTATTAAAGCTTTTTAAGTTGTAATAATCGTTGGTTATTTTCATTACAATAGTATAAAAATTGTATATTTTCCGTTTTTTCCTTATATAGAAGGGTCCATTGACAAATCAGAAACCTCATATCATGAACTGAAATTTAATCTGAAGTTCTAAAAATCTCATTGCTGAAGTAATAACAATTAAGGAGATTGTTGTGGTAAACCCTCCTACAGTAGAATGAACTGTTCCTCCTCTCATAAATACTAACCACGAGAGTTGTTTGGGTGCAGAGATGCAGTGTTAACCTGACCGTTCGGACGTGCACCTCTATCTGCTTATTACTAACACTTTTGCTTTGTATATATCTGTTATTTCAATACACTTGTTCAATCCTACCTCTGTCTTCCATGTCTTTCTTTCTGGCCCCTAAACAGGCCACAACAGAGATCATGTTGAAAAATATTTGTTGTATAAAATAAATGCTCTGCTTCATTGTTAGACTATGGAATTAATTATTGATGTGTGTATATATACTCAAAGCTAACATGAAGAAACTATATATGATTAGCATGAGTAGAAATATATACAAACTTAAAAATGTTTTTGAAAATTCTTCTGTGTAAAATCTGAAAAAAATACCCATAATAAATTTGCTTTCTTTTTATATTACTAGTCATACCACAATACTCACTATGCATAATACATAAATAATAGGAATATTATAGTTACTTTCATATAGTGAAAACTTTTAACTCATTTGATCTGTAGTACTAGATTACTATTAACACTAATGACTAATCATCATAATGTGCCATTTTTTTCAATAATAATCTTAATATACCTATCTCTTGATTGGTGTTTGTGTGCTAATTTTAACTTCAATCCATCCTGTAGTGAAGCTGTCTATAGAATCTGGGAACACACACACACATGGTGTTTTCTTTAACAGAAGAGATTGTCTTCATGACTACTATTATCATTAGTCATCATAGTAGTAGTAATAAGATCAGCAGTTGCATAAGCAGTGTTGGTGGTAGAATCTCTCAGACTGTTTTCCACTGGCACTAATTGAATTGTTGGTGCCATCATTGCTAAGTTCATTTGAAGAAGTTCTTGAGAGAATTTCAGGCATTCATTGCTAAATTAGAAGAATTGTCTACTTATGTATGCATTACCAGTATTAAGCAAGGTTTTCTTGACCTTTTTTTGTTATTAATTCATCCACTTTTCAATTTCTTTATTCTTTTAATTTTACTAAAGAATTCTTTACTAGGAACTTCAGATTCCATTCTTGCAAGATGCAGGCTTTTGTAAGACATACCAACTTCATTAATGTTTTTATACAATTTTCGTTTCATTTTTTTTTTTTTTTTGCTTACTTTCTATACTGGTTTTTGTTTTCTTCGTTTCCTTCAGCAACTTTTTTATGTCTTTGTTATCTGCTCATTATATTTGTTTTCTTTGTTGGTATCCATGTTTTTTGATCAGCTAACCAGACAACCACAAGGCTTCAAAATGTTGACAATTACTGAAGTAGCATTAACTAGCAAGGTTATACAACATTGCCCATATTGGTGCGATGTGTATTACAGTAAGGACTTTTGTAAAAATGCAATGTGTCCTCAGTAAAGAAAGAGAAATAAATCTTAATAAGAAAGTATCAGTTGTTTACAATTTTCTTTTTGTTATTCATAAGTTTTCATAATAAAGGGCAGAAGATTTTTTTTTAAATCCAAGTGGTCTAACATTTTGAAAATAGCTTTCGAAGTATTTTTTTGACTAAAGTAGATATTGTTGTTGTTGTTGTCAATCATCTCTAGGAAATGGAAATAAGTATTTAAATTGCATAGAAATTTTGAATTAAAATCTAACTTTTAAATCTTATACATTCTGCTGATCTCTCTTATAGTTGTCAGTTTTAGCTGTCAGTTTGTGGGGGAAAAAAACTTATATGGAGCCTTTTTGCTCCTCATGCAAAAGAATATGTCAGTTGAGTGCCAAGTATTGTAAACTTGAAATTGTTTCATAATCATTTGGGTTCAGCCATCTTCCATTGTCTAATGAAACTATATTGATGTGTTTTTATACAAACAGATTTCCATTCTACAATATTAATGTATTTAGTAATATTTTATTCTATAGATTGTATGACTTTGTTTGGATTATTTTTCCATTGAATAAAACATCAATGAGCCTTTCTTGTTTTATATGATGCAACATCAAAATAAACAAATAAAGATATGTCATTTCATTGTCAAAATTGCAGGAAATCAAAATTCATTAGTATAAAATTTGCTGGATGTCAGAACCTATTATAAAAATACTTGAAGTCAAAACTTATTAAAATTGCTAGAAATCAAAACTCTTTATTATTAAAATTGCTAGAAATCAAAACTCTTTATTATTAAAATTGCTAGAAATCAAAACTCTTTATTATTAAAATTGCTAGAAATCAAAACTCTTTATTATTAAAATTGCTAGAAATCAAAATTTTCAATTATTATTAAAATTGATATAAAATCAAAATTTACTATTAAAATTGCTGGAAATCAAAGCTTGTTAGTATTAAAATTACTGAAAATAAAAAACTTATCCATAAAAATTGCTATAATCAAAACTTAATATCAAAATTGCTGGAAATAAGAAAATTATTAAAAACTGCCGAAATTCAAAACTTATCTTAAAAAATTGTGGAAATCAAAAATCTCTATTAAACTTGCTGGAAATCAAAATTTATTTAATTATAATGCTAACAGAAAAACTATGCAGGTGTTTAATTTGAAATTCCTCAGACACGTTTCATGTAGGTTAACAAAATATTTTATGTTAAACTGCACAGACAGAACAATAAGAGAAAAATACATTTAATCCGCACATACTTTTTTTTTCTCACTCCCCTCTTATGCTTTATACTTTTTAAACAAGTGTATAGAACTTATACAGTTTTATTCAGCTTTAAACTTTACAAAGATGGAGTTCCTTTTATTGGAGATAATTTTTTTTTTTTGTTATATCTGTGAATTGCGATGCATTCTTGGAAAGCGAGTGGAGTGGTCTCCCACTGTATTGGAATTCAGCATTTTCCTCTTCTTAGACTGGTTGCTACCCAAAGCTATAGAGCTTAGTCTATCCTGCTATTTAACCCATAACTGTGTGAAGAAGAAATGGATTCATGCCTCTCCCAAAGGTAAATGTGCAAAAGTGAATGCAAAAGGCTGGCATGAAATTTGAACTCAATTGATTGATTTCAATTTTCCTGATGTTATCCATTACACTACTTGTACATATTTATTGTATTCAGTACTTGAAAGAGCCATAGCAACTATTAGACTTGAGAAATCTATTTTACTGAAAAATTGTTTTAATTGAAAGAGTTTAGAAATTTCAACCAAAAACAATGCTAGCTGCTTGGTTAATATTTCCTTGTAGGGAAACAACTAATATTACCATTAATATGAACATTTCTCTTTGGGCTAATTTTCTGTTCTACAGTAAAATGGTTGCCAAGCATGGCTATAGAACCCAGTCTGTTTTGCTGTTTAATCCATAGCTGTGAGGAGAAGAGATGGATCCATAACTTCCCTAAATGTATTTGCATATAAGTAAATGTAACAAACCCAAATTTGAACTTGGCTCTCTGATTTCTCATTTTCAGTTGATGTCCATTACACCACAATGGGGCTAACAACTTCAAGCAAAAGGTTAGGAAGGAAACACACCATCAGTACTGGAAAGAGCAATAACAGCTACTGGACTTAAAAATTACCCTTCTTAATATTGGACCTTTCAAAGACCATATCTGTTAACTTTATTTTCATATCCAAAACTTAACGTAATTTATAAATAATTAATGGATTTTATTTATTGTTCAATATTATTTTATATTGCTGTAAGTGTTATATTTAGTGGATATGTGTTTGAGTGGATATGTTTTTTAAAATTGTGCAATTGATGTCTCTTAGCTTGGATATTCAAGAGTTTTTAATAAATTAGTATAAGAGATAAAAAAGTGTATTCATTTCTTATCTCTTATATCATGCTAGAGATATTCAACTAATATTGTAAATTGCTACAAACTCAAATGTTAACCTAAAAACTCTAGTCAGTTTCTTAAATAGCTTAGTCAGGTAAAACTTTCATATGGATGCCAGGCATAGCACCAAATCCATTGAGAAACATGTAAATTTTCATCTGTATACAACTGCTTTTTAAGATCAATGATTAAAAATGGCTTTGAGTAAGTGAAGTCTGTGGATCTTGATGAAGACCATCCATCTTTGAAAATTGTGGATTGGCACTATATATTTGCAAAAAAGAACTGCACCAAATAACAGAAACCACATCATTTGGGACTACCAACAGCAGCAATAACTAAAATGGACAGCACATGTAACTCAAAGAGAAAATAATAACATAATCAAGGTTCTGACATTCCACACTACTTCAACAAAAAGGTTAGGAAGGAAACCCCCATCAGTACTGGAAAGAGCAATAACAGCTATTGGATTTGGAAAACCTATTTTACAGGAGAATTGTTTTAAGTGAAAGATTTTATAAATTTCAACTGATAGTCATACTAGCTGCTGAGTCAATGAATGCTGAATGTTTCCTCATAAGGAAACATTTGATATTACCAACACTATTGCTTAACTACTCTAGTTTCAAATAAACAAGTAACATCAATAAATTAACAAACTTGGTCTTTTTTTTTTTTTTTTTTTTTGCTGAGAACAACTATGTCCAGGTGTTAATGTTCAATTACTGTCTGATTGAATCTTCATGTCTCATAAAACTATTACTTTTTCATCACTTATGACCCTCTCTTGTTTGTAATTATACCATTTACCTGGATAATCAAATCCAAACTTTTAACAAAGGTTCAAATGGAAAACTGCAGCCATTTTGTCATGTCTCCAATTTTTGTAAAAATGTGCAAGCATGGAATATCCCGAATGCTTCTTTTTCTATGGCTATCATGGCACCCTAAAATCTCCTGTCCTTTGTAGCTCTTAATAAGTTTTGTCTTTTTGTTATCTCTCCTAAGCCTTACTCTGCCATCCATTTATTCAAACTCACTAGGTAGGTTATGCATTGTTTTCCTCTGTCCCTTTAGCTTTCAATACATCAAATTTTCCAAGTCCTCTTTCATCATTATATGACCTAGAAATTTCAACTGACCCTTTCTGATGTTAAGTATAATTGTCCTTTTTGTTTCCATTTTCTCTAAAACTTTGTCATTGTTCACATGTTTGATCCATGGTATTCTCAGCATCCTTCTATAGAACCATATTTTGGTTGCTTCTAGTCTCTTCTTCGTCTTTGAGGAGATTGTCCAGCATTCACTGTCATGTAGGAGGAATGATAATACATAACAGTTCAGTACACTTTTCTTTGTTTCTAACAAAATCTTTCCATTTCTTAATACTTTGCTTAGCTTTTGGAAGGTATATTTCACTATACCAATGTGACTTCAGATTTCAGTGTTACGCTTTCTGTCTTTTGATAATACACTTCCCTGATTTTTAAATTGTTGTACTTGTTTGATTTTGCTATCTCCAATTTGTAATTTGAAAATTGGGTTACTCCTCTTGCTAACAACCATGCATTCTGTCTTCTTGCAAATGATGTTTAGTCCTTTCTTCTCACTTTCCTTCAGTGCCTTCTGTAGAAGTTCTTGTGGTTTCCTTACTCTGTCTACTAACAACACCATGTCATCTGCATATCTTTTCATCTTCACATTAATTTCCTTTATGCACTGGTTGCAAAATTTGTGTGTGCAAATGTTAAAAGTTAAAATGCCTGTAAATATTTCAGTAAAATTTTAAATGAATTAAATTTAGATTTAAAATAAAGGCCTATATTTTCTCTGAGAAGTAAGTTTGAATTACTAATCTTACACTTTAATCTTCAGTCTTTTAGGTAATTTTGGTAGTCATTCTTACAATGATTATCAGTATTGAAAAATGCAAAATTCGAGTCACTTTCCCACCACCGTAGGATTGCCATTCTATGTCTTTTCTATAAATTCCTTTTATGCTCATCATTAATGTTTCCGTTCTTTCACACCCTGTAACTCCTTGTGTTTTAGTGGCATTACTGCCTTACTTGGAGTAATTCTGATTAAAAAATGTTTTACAATCCTATAATCTCCCAGTTTGACTGTAAATAATTATTTTTTCTAAAATTTTCTGTGTTTAACTGCAAGGTTGTGAAATAATAAATTGTTATCATTTCACATTTTGTTTTAGTCTCACCAAGGGAGCTTAAGTGAGAGTTTATGAAAAAGGGATTATACACCAAAAAAAATTATATATACTGTGATAAAACTAGTTACATAATACTTACCTACCAATTCAATAAAACTACAATTAAAAAGAATTTATCTATACTTAATACTGGCCCAGAGTAAAAGTTCATATCATTTTTTCAATAGGTGGCATTTGAACACATTCATTTCTCATATATGTTTGAAATTTATAATAGATACATGTATTCTGGAAGACGACATTTCAATGCGTCTTTCTATATGATTCATGTATGGATTGCAAATTTGAAATGTCTTTGTGATAAAAGTGAAAATAGTGGAAAATGAAATGCATTTACATCATTTAATGCTCTTTATTCTGGAAAGAAAAACAGCTTTAGAAAAAGCAAAAAAGATATGTGCCATTTATCAGGAGGGTACTGTAGCTAAGAGTACAAATTTGTAATTGATTTACTAGGTTCAGAAGTAGACATTTTAATGTGGAAGTTTAAGAATATTTTAGCAAGGCTGCAGTTGTTTAATGAAAAGGCTAATTAAAATAATCTAAGTCACATGCCTCAGCACATCAAAGAGATATTCTTTATATCTCATATATGAGTGTTGTAAGATATTTGAAAACATTTGGATATGTGAATTGATATGATGTTTGGTTACTTCATGATTTAATGTTCTGCATTTCCATTTGTGATTATCTGCTCAAATACTACAAAAATGACTTATTTTTGAAAAAAATAATCACAGATGGTGAAAAGAATTTTAGCAGGTGGTGAAAAATGGATTGTTTATGAAAAAGGCTCTGGAGAAATAAAATGTGCCACCATTAGTGACATCTGAAGAAAGTAAGGCTATGCATCTGGTGGATTTGGAAGGGCATTGTGTATTTCTTTCTGCAAAATCAAATGTCGAATTCAGACAAGAACTGATCAAAGACAGCAATCAATATATCAAGTACTGGCTAATCAGAAAACTTCCAAGAGGACAATGCCTGACCTCATATTTCTTTGGAGACCTGGAACAAATTGGTACATGTTTGGTAGAATGTTCTGCTACACCCACTATACTCACCTGAGCTTGCACTTTAAGATTACCACAAAATTCTCTTAATGGGAAGAACTTCAATTCTCTGAAAGCCTGCAAAAACCATTTAGACCAATTCATCACACAGAAAGATTTCAAATTCTGGGAGAATGAAGTCATGAAACTGTCTCAAAGATGGCTTAAGGTACTGGAACAAAGTGGTTGAACAAATCTATGTGAAAATATCTTAACAAAGTGTCATTGAAATTCACTTAAAATAAAAGGGAGTTCTACAGGCGGGAAGTGAGAGAAAAGAAACTGCTGGAGTAGAAGTGGCAGTTACATTTAACTATTTCAACAGTAAAAGTCTGGAACCTAGATGTAAAACTAGTAGCACACTTAAATTCATGTAGTCAGGACATCAAAGGGGAAAAAAAAGCTCATCAGAGTGGCTGCCATGAAAATATTTGTAGAAAAGACAGAGATAAGCTACATCACATTGGTGAGAAAGTGACTGAAGTTGAGATACCTGGTCAGAATCAATTACATTACTGATCCTTCTTTGGATTAAATTTCATATTAAATTAGTTAAATTTAATGAGTTTAGTTAAAGTGTATCAAATAAGTTTAGGTAAATATACTTGGAACCAATTTTTTACTGGGGTGGGATGATTTTAAGTTTTTAAACATGTTGAAATAAAATTAATTGTAAGTTTCCATTTAAGTCAAAAGAGTCTGTGCACTAAAATTCTTATCAAACCAAAAGTCTGAGGCAAAACAACAATGAATGTACACAAGTCATAAATATTCCAAGAAGTGGGAGATTATTTTCCTGATATTTTTTATTTTCCTGATATTTTAGACAAGCTTTGGCAGCGTATTTTGCAATTGATTGGAAGAAAATAAAAAGGAATTAAAAAAAAACTGTTTCTCAGGAAATAGATTAGATTTGTGTTGACAAATATGGCCATCTTGGTTTCTTTTCTTTTTTGGCGGGGGCTTCATCTTTAATTTGCTTTAACCATAGTTTCATATAAACAACGCATGATCTGCAGATGATAAAATTGAAAATGCAGATAAAAAGAAAAATCTATAAACGGTTTGTTTACACAGTCTACACTATAAGTTCAAAGCAATTTCAATAGATCGTTTTTTTTCTCAGGACTCATATTGTAAATATATCAGTTAAAAATTTATTTTGTTTTTACAATGATGTTAACTGTGTACAAAGCCACTCAAGGTAGAGTGTAACAGAGTAAGAGTTTATGGAGATATGTGGGAAAGATAGGACCTGTCATGCTCCTTACATACTAGTAGACCACCCACATTCTCTCCATTTTCAATTGGCAAGAAGTAAGTTCCACTTGAACAGCTTCTTCCTATGAACCACTGCCCTGGGGAACAGACTGCCAAGTAGATGTTTCTTGCTCACTACAATCTTAAGCTGTTCAAGTTCAGAGTTAACAATTATCTTCTATCTATATAAACTACCCCTTAACATAATCCTCTACCAGAAGTGATCTCTGGGCCTTATACAGGGTGAACCTTAGCAGAAAAAAAATAAAATTTGATCCTAGAATTAAGACTGTTATGTTGTGATTGGGGAAGCCTCTTGGGAGTCAGTTTTCACAAAATAGCAGTTCATGGGAAAAAGCTGATCAAGTGGAACCTGTTGAATATGAAGGGAATGTGTGTGTCATGGAAGTCTTATCTGTGAAGGTTAATACTGGTGGAACTCAGTAATGTAGTTCATATAAACACTATCCATGCAAATTGTGGTAGAGCACTTTTCAAGATTATCTCTGAAATTTGCCAGAGAGCAAATTTAGTTTATAAAATGAAAACAAATCACAACATAAAACCTACTTGAGTAATTTCATTCTAAAAGATAAAAGTTATATATATAAAATAAAGCATTGGAATCTCTATCCTTACTTTCAGACACCATTGCCTTAAGATGTAGCAGACATCTTTGATAGATGTTGCCCCAATGTCTAGAAAAAGGAAAACCCAACAGAAAACCTACAATCTAAAGATCTTATTACAATATTTCTATTGTATTGAATTTAATTGTATTGAATTTAGTTAAATGAGTCTATGGGCCAAAGAGTGAAAATGAGAGCACACATTCCACCTTAAAACATCATAAAACACAAGCCATATCAATCTAATCTACAGAATTAGAGCAGAAGGAAAATGCCACACCATAAAACCAGATCTCCCTCAAATTCCTAGACCTTCTCCTGCAGTTCTTTTGGAACAACTTGTTTGTCTTATGTAGGTTTTATTGGTTATCATGAGTTCTATATTAAACATGGAATCCTTTCATAAAATCTTCATTATGTGTTCAAGAAGTGTTTTTATTTGTCAGATGAGTGTCTTTATTTGTTAAAAATGTGTCTTTATGTGTTAGAGAAGTTTCTTTATTTGACAGAGGAGTATCTTTATTCACCAGAGAAGTGTCTTATTTGTTAGAGAAATGTCTTTATTTGTTAGAGGATTGTCTTTATTAGAGGGTTTTTTATATGTAAGATGAGTATCTTTATTTGTTAGAGGGGTGTCTTTATTTAACAGAGTAGTGCCTTTATTTGTTAGAGAAGTATCTATATTTGTTAAAGGACTGTCATTTGTTAGCTGAGAGGCTTTATTTCTTAGAGGAGAGTTTTTATTTGTCAGATTAGTGTCTTTATTTGTCAGATGAGTGTCATTATTTGCCAGAGCTGTTTTTATTTGTTAGAGAAGTGTCTTTAATTGTCATTTTGGACATCCCCAGCATGAAAAGAACACTTTATTTTGCCCATGTGTGCCAAAGGTAGCTACTCAGTTGTTGATTTAAAAAAAATGACAATCATATCAACAGATTCAGTAGCAATGCATTGACAAAAAGAAAAATTAGAAGTGACATATGCAATCTTGTATATTTTCTAAGTTTGGTGATCACTATTTCAGCAGGACTTTGCTAATATTTTGCAGAGTCCTACGGAAATAAAGATCAGGACTTTGATAAGATAAATAAAGATATGGGCTGCTAACATTTAATTATTTCAACAATATTTATTTACTTCTGAAGTAAAGGTCACCAAATTGAGAGACATACAAGACTACAGATGTCACTTACTAGTCGTGTTCATTTCTGCCAATGCAATGATACTGGATTATTGGAATAACTGTCATTGTTTTAATCAACAACTGAATAAATCCCTCTTGTACAGAAGGACAAAATACAGTTTTCTTATCATGTCTATATGAAGAAGAATGTCTATTATTTGACTGAGGTGCAGCTTTCCAAAATCAATAAGACACACAGGTGTTATAAGTTCCATTTCTTTATTCCCCATGCTCAACCATTTTGGTGGTATCCTATTTAGGGACTTTTTTCAATCATTTTCACCCCAAGCAAGGCAATGATTCTGCTAGGATGCAGAAAATTACAAGGAGTGAAAGAGAATGAGACTTTAGTGATAGGAGTGAGGAAAGGACAATAAAAGAACAGTGTTTAGGAAGACAGCAGATAATGATTGATATTGCATTTAAAATTTTGTAGAGAGCAGAGAAACAAGTTCAACTACTAATTTCTGTTCAAAAGTGTTAGCAAACTGTGATCTCTAACCTTGGGTGGCAACCTGTCTAAGAGAAGGGAAACACTAAACTCCAACCTGTGTAGAAAGCAATGGGAAACTACTCTAATATTTTTCCTAAGAAATCATGTTCATTTACAGGTAATAAAGAAAAGGAATCTGTGGAGTACCATAATTACCTATGTTCTGAATGGAAATGTCATGACAAAGAATGAAAAAAAGAAAACAGATATTAATTCACTTCAATAGTGACATCGTGTTATCAGCCAAGGTGTTAGATAACCAGAATTATACTGAGAGGAAATCAGATGAAACACCTCTGCTTGCTATTTAAGAGCCATGTTAATTCCATTCAGCTTGGCATTGAGTTATGCCATCAAATCTTACCCATAGTTCACTGGATACAACCAGATGCATCCTCAATGATAGATTCACTTAATACTAAGGAGGTTGCATATGTTTATTTATTTATTTTCCAATACAATACCAGTCTCCTCATATGGTGTCATTTTGTTGCACTCTAGTGATGGTTTCCAATATCATACTTTTAAGAGGATTATCTTCTGCTTTGTTGTCCCAGCACTTTGTTAATGCACTACCTCTAGGTTTTTACGATACCTGTCGCTAGATGGAGCCACCTACACATTGGAAAGTGCCTCACAAGTTTGCCACCAATGGAAAAAAATATGTCACATCAGGAATAACACCAGGAATTTCCAAAACCTTGCTTCTTCATTTCCAATGTAATTTGCAATTCTTCTCTCTTCAAAATCCGCACTTAAAGATCACCTTCCAATCATTTTGTTTCGACAAAATTTGATAAATGCTTCTTGACACTTGCTTCAGGAAGGTTAATTTCATTAACAAATATATCATCGACATACAGCATGATCACACTTCTTCTGACAAAGCAGTACTCTGAATCAAATCTCAATCCCATAAGGCAATAATACATCTTTCTTTCCAGCAGAAATGGACACAGTGGTCATAATTATAAACTTGCAGGTATCCTTCGACCTACTCTGTTATTTATGCAGATGACACAACAATTTACTCCTGTCATATTAGCAAGTCCAACAGACCTGACAAAATAAACCTGGCAGCTGCTCTAGAAAAGAACCTCCAATCAGTGGTTAACTTGGGCAAGGTATGGCTTGTAATTTTAATGCCTCCAAAACAAAACTACTTTCATTTAATCACCACAGAGATCTTTTTTTCTACTTGGCTGATGCTAACCTCAAGGAGAGCAACACTATACACCTCTGCTTGGGCTCAAGTTTTTCACTGACATGAAGTGGAATGACTATATTAAATCAATTACTATTCTAATGCTAAGAAAATTGGTTCACTGCCAGAAAATTTTTCTTGTCGGAATCTGTCTTGCACATTTATAAATCTACCATTCGTCTGTGCATTGAATACTGCTGCCATATCTGACCTGTAATGTAATCAATCCTGACCTGGCATCTTGACTTCAATCACTTTCTCGCCACTGTTACATGGTTTCTCTCTATCTTTTCTACAAATATTTTCATCACAACAGTTCTGATGAGCTTTTTCCCTGGTGTTTCAAGAATATGAATTTGTTAGATGATAGTCTTTATTTGTCAGGGGAGTGCCTTTATTTGTTAGTGAAGTGTTTTTATTTGTTTGAGGAGTGTTTTTATTTGTCAGATGAGTGTCTTTATTTGTCAGATGAGTGTCTTTATTTGCCAGAGCTGTGTTTTTTATGTGTTGTTAGAGGCATGTCTTTATTTGTTAGAGTATTTTCTTTATTTGTCAGATGATTTGTTAGAAAAATGTGTTTATTTGTTAGAGGAATGTTTTTATTTGTTAGAAGATTGTCTTTATTTGTCAGATGAGTGTCTTTATCTGTCAGAGTAGTGTCTGTATTTGTTAGTGAAGTGTCTTTATTTGTCAGAGAAGTATCATTGTGCTACTAGATTGGCAACTAGGTCTCACAGTTTTACTTTTGAACTAGCTAGATGTAATTGCCACTTCTACTCTAACAATTTCTTTACTTGCAGTTCTGACCTGTGGAAGTCCCTTTTGATTTCTTGCTTCCCTGATAATCTTCAAAAATTTAAATGCAATGCCAATCACTATCTTCTGTCTTCTTCAACCCTGTTCCTTTATTCTTCTTTCCTCAATCCTTCCCACTCTCAGTCATCTCATTCTCTTTCACTTTCTGTAACTGCTTGCATTCTAGTGGCATTATCACCTTGCTTTGGGTAAAGCAATTAAAAAAAATGCTTTTGTAAGGCTGATGATTAATTGATGGTTTCATTCCTTTTCTACCGCTTATCAACCCATTTCAGGGTATTTAAAACCAGAAAATATTTTTATAGTGTAAGAATTTTTTGAGATGTTGATAATTTAGTGATACAAACATTACTAATTCACTCATAGCTGAGGAGAGAAGAGCTACATTCATACCTTTCCCGAAAGGATTTGCACATAAGTGAATATAACAAACCCAACGGCAATTGGAACTCGACCCTTCAGTTAACAATTCCAAGCCATTATCCATTACACCACCTGCACATCCAAGCTTATAGTATCTGGTATTAGTATCATCTATCGAGGTACTGACAAGGCTCAATGTTGGTGATCGTACTGAAACTGGTGTTTCGACATGATGTGGCCATAAGCCTTTAGGTTGATGAGGGATACATTTTTTACCTTGTTGCTCTTCTATCAGCTTTTTTAACCTGATATCTGTAATGGCCATGAATGTTTCAACATATCCATTCAATTCCTTGCAATTTATTACAGAGACTTACAGCCATGTGACATTGAAATACCAGTTCTCCAAGTAAAATTTGTAAATAGTCTTTATTTATCTTTTAATGGAGATATCACCTCTTTTGACTGGAATAAGATCACCTAGTGGAGCTATATTTAAAACCAAGGCCTTTTCTCTCTAGTCAGTTTTCTTTTTGTTTTTTGTTGTTTTTGTTTGTTGTTTTTTTTTTGGTGGGGGTGGTCTGCATTCAAACAGATGGGTCTGTGATTGTGGCTAGCTAAGTTAGTGATAGGTCAAATGTTAAGCAGGCTCTCAGAGTTTGCCTTTGTATTTTGAAGTATAATAAATATATTTTTGTCTGTTGCCTGGAGAGCCTTTATCATTCAGCTTTAAACTGTCCACCAATTCCAGATTTTTGCTAGTTGCTCAATTGCTAAGAAAGTCAAGCAGAGATGGGAAGAGAATAAAAGGGAAGACTAGGAAATTAAAACAAGCAGAGTCTATAAGAACAAAGCCTTAATCTCATGTTCATATTTCTCCTTATCTTGTACCAACTTGGGGTACCCCAAACATCTTATTCTACTACTCACATTGACAATTACCTGACCATTTCCATGTTGCAATCCATATCTTTTATTTGTCATCAAAACTTACACTGAAATTGAGTTTATCGATTTGAATGGTTTCACACACCTGCACTTCTTCCTTGGTAAAACACACTGTACCTGATTGAATAATCTAGATGCTACTCAGCACCTTAATGCTATTAATTCCAAAGAGGAGGTCACTCTCTAATAGCTTTCTGTCTACTATGAAGACTTCAACCTTAACCAAATCCACTTTGCACATGCCAAGGTTGATACTTCTAAGTCCACAGCACTTATTAGTTTTGCCATTTACAATCAGCCTGCCCATGTCTGGCCTTCCCCATAGCTGACAAACTAATTTACAATTGCACAGAATCCAGAGTTGTTTATGGTGTTCCGTTAATCTGAACCTCAGTTACAGGTAACAACACATTTACATGGGATGGAGATGGGGAGCTCATACCTTTTGCACAGTTCCATTTCCTAGACAATTATATCAAATGTGACCTACTGCTTGACACAAGTAACATTGAACTTATGTCTTTGATAATCATCCATGATGGATTCTTGTCCCTCCTCATTGAAGCAAGTAATCTTTCACCAAATTATAAGTCCATGATACCAGCAGCAGAGAAATTTGGCAGTTTCTTGATTTACTGTTGATGTTGGTTCAATATTTTATTCTGGTTGTGTAGCTGGTATTAATAGAATCCCTTAAAAGAATTCCTAAAAAAAAGGTTTTTACTCTAACAGTTTGGAACACACTGGAAATTAAACTCAACAAAGGCTCGTCAGAGAAATTGTTTCCAGCTCCAAGTACAATATTAAAAAAACGATTCAACATTAATAAAAACAAAATATAGTTTTCCAGCCAGTAATTATGGATGATCTTTTAAAAGGACACACAGACAGAGTGGCATAGAGCAAGTATTGAACTTAGTAGTAATGCTATTTTGTTCAAGCCATCTAGCAATTCCCTTACCATGATGACAAGGAGAAATCTGGTGTTACCTCAAAGAAAATTAGATAAATTCATAACTGATAAGCAATAAGAAAGAACTTTTCAATTTGACTTTCATTAGTACACTATGTGTTTTAACTCTTAAAAAACAACTCAAAAACTATACCAACTTGGAAAGTATCTGATTTCAAGTTGAATTAATAGAAAAATATATTTTCTTCCTTGCACAAAAAAGAAAGAAATATTACTAAATGAACTTTTACTATTACATTTCTTTTTTACCAAACTGTTTAAATTTTAAAAAGCAAAGAATCTATGTATGTAAATAAACTTGTTATTTGTAGATAGAACTTATTTCTATATACCATCAAACTACAAATATCTAAAAATCACAATACAACGCCTCTTACTCAAATTTGCAGATGTATGACAAGAAGAGAAAAAGTGAGTGACCTTCTTTTTAAAAGTATCATCTCAGTTAAAACTTAGTAACACTATTCTATACCTGTTCCCATCTTCATTATCATTCTGATTCAGGCTAATACTTGGTCAACATTCACATAATCCATTCATAAATGACATGAAGAGGTCATAAATGCACAGACCAAGCCATTTTGAGCTTGCACCGTAGAACCATTTTTGTTTTTTGAGCCACCTCAATGATTCTCAGCTCAATTTTGGAACTGTACTAATGTTATTTGTACTTAAGTGAAAGATTAAAACAAAACTTTCACATTTCTAATTAAAAATTAGGGGTTTATACTGAGAAACTATGGTCTGCAGTTAAAAGCTAAAATTCCTGAAAAGAGCTTAAATTTTACATTAACCTATTGTGATTTCCACTTGAGGGGATTTTAAGTACTAAAAATAGATTCAGCATCAGCGTAAACGCGGAAACAGTGGTCTAGGTCATGATTTTCTGATGAATACAAGGAAAATTATGTCAAAAACAGATATATGGTGCCAAAAGAAATTAATGATCAATTTAATGTATGAAAGGAAATGAGTATGTTTTAAATATGTTCCTGAAAACAAATTTCTTAACTTAAATTTTTAATATTTGGTAATTTACTTTACTGAGTTGGGCTCAGTAATGAAAAATCAGGAAATATATGCCAAAAATTGTGTTAATTTAACTGAATTTTGTGTTGTACAGCATCCAAATCCACTTGACATAAGTCATTTATAGAAAAGAGCATCAAGTTAAACCTGTTTCTCACTTATGACATTCATTTCAACAAGACTCCATTGACTTATTGAGCAAAAAGAGGCAGAATACAAATTATTTAGATCATCATTTGTGCAACAAATACTCGGAGTTAACATGATAAATACTTGGAGTTAAGACAAAAGTTCTTAATGAGATTCTGAGATTGCTTGCTTTTTGGTTTAGATATAGAATATATGACTTGGGAAACATTCCAAAAATGTCTGCTTGCAGGCCACTGTGCAAGTCATGTTCAGATACTCTACCAAACAACTGAGAGAAAATGTGTAATTCTTCCCAAAACAGATTCACAGATTTACCTGAGTGCAAATGCCTTGCTATGAATTGTTCAGAGGCTAGAAATAAATATAGGCTCATTATATATATATATATATATATATATATATATATATATATATAAATAATTTGTGTTTGAGAAGAATTCTTTACTAGTTTATCTACAATTTATTTGATATTGTTTTTACATAATAATAAAGAACTTAAAAATTGGCCATATTTTTTTGTTTCTTGGAGTAACATTTATTCTCTTTTTAATCAAAATGTCTGGTGGATATATTTTAATTAATTCTAAAATCAGCTTAGGCAATCAGGATTTAAATATTGCCTCTCAACAAATCTTTTGCATTTTTAATAATTACTTGATTAATGATTTTTAAGTGGACTTAAGAGATGTGTAACTTGTATTTTTAGACCTCATTGTCACAACAATTATTTTTATGTGTTTATTTCTTCCTTGCTTGCTGATTTGTGTTTTATTTTCAAATCACTTGCAATAGTATATAAACTATTTACTTATAAAAGACACTGGTGACCTTTTTTGGGAACAAACTAACCATTGGTTTATGATGAACTGGACAAGGGAGGAAGGATAGACAAATCAGTTCACACGTGTAGGAATTAGGAGAGGTAGAGTTAAAATGAAAGAATTCAAGTTTTGTGTAATAATTAAAGATAAATTTGTACAGGAATATTAAACAAGAGTGTGGAAAATTGCTTTGATGTGTTGGGAGTATGTAAAGTGATTGTAAGAGAAAATGAGTGAGTTCTTATGAACAAAAATATTACCTCTTTAGAATTTGCATTATAGAAGAAAAATTAAGAGATTTGAATGAATGGTAATGTGAAAAATGTCTTACACATGCAGCTTTTTCTGTCTTGTATTTAAATAGCTGGAAAGGGTTTTAACAGCAGACAGAAAGTGCAACACTAATATATTGAAGGAGCATTTGAGTTCTTTGAGTAATGAAATGTTATATAATATCAATCCCCCAGGAAATGTTAGAAAATTGCCTCACGAATGAAGAAACAAAAATGTGGTCTTACACTAGGATGCTGAGGATACCATGGACTGAATATGTCAGCAATGCCAAAGTTTTAGAGAAAATGCAAACAAAAAGGACACTTATAATTATCCTCAAGAAGAGATAATTGAAATTTCTAGGGCACATAATGAGGAAAGAGGGTTTGGAAAATTTGATACTCACAGGACATATTGAAGGCAAGAGGGACAGAAGAAAACAATGCATAACCTAGCTTGAGTAAGTGGATGGCAGAGCAAAGTTTAGGAGAGATAACAAAAAGATAAAATTTATTAAGAGCTGCAAAGAACAGGAAATTATGGAGAGCCATGATCACCAACATTCTGAAGGGACATGACACATAGAAGAAGAAGAAAATGAATATTGATTGAGATGACTCATCTCAAAGAAGGAATTTATTGTGACTGAGATCAAGATATGGAAGTGAAGAATTTTATATATGTATAAAGACAAAAGGAAAATTATCTCAGCTGATGCATTTTGTCAGCTAAGATAAGTTTTTCTTTTGTCTTTATTCATATTGTCCATTTACAGATATACATACTCTCTCTGAAAATTTTACATAGTCCTATGTATCTTATGTGGTCCTAAATGGGTATCTTTATTTTATGTTTCAGAAAGTGTCGGTGGTATAACAGCAGCTCAGAAAGAGAAATTGGTGAGCTAAATTTGATTTTCAGCTCAGTTCATTGCATTCACTTTCACACACATACCCTTGGGAAAGATATGAATTCATTTCTTCTTACAGCCAGCAATAGCTTAAATAGATGGGCAAACTGGACCTTCCATTCATCATTGGTAAACATTCTAAGAGAAAAAACTCTGAAAATGGGTATGTAATTCTGGTAAGGTACACTAGTATACAGCACACTAACCATAAACCCACAGTCAGGTTATGGTTAGTGTGTTAGTGTAGCAGAGCAGTACTAATCTGTAGTGAGTTTAATCCTCACTGAGTGATTTAGTCCTAGAGCTGGGTACCAGAGTTCTTGCAGACAAAAGTAATCCAGTAGTCAGTCTAAAAATCTGACTGCCTTGAATATGTTTTTTTTACCGATATATCAACTTCTTATGGGCCATTTAATGACACAATTTAATTTTCTTGGGAGCATTGGTAATGCTGGTATTTTTCATTTTACAAAAAAGTAATGTTGGTAATAATTTGTTTATATTAAGAAATGGACAAGGTCCGACAATTTATTTATTTAAAGACATTTTTATGTTTAACGTTATTTATTTATAGATTATTTAAGCAAATGCTCTGTTTATGATAAACAGTATTAAATAACATTTACCGGCCTGAATGTCCGAGAAATTTTCATAGAAAATATTCATTCTTTGTCAGGCGCACGTCAGCGTAAATGACGGTTATTATAGGATGCAGGTTCGAATCCTGTCAAAAGAACGAATATTTTCTATGAAAAATTTCTCGGACATTCAGGCCGGTAATGTTATTTAATACTATTTATCATAAACAGAATTTTCTTAAATACTTGTATCTATAAATAATAAACGTTAAACATAAAATGTCTTTTATTATATAATAATTTGTTCCTTACAGAATGTATTTTTTTATTTTTTACAAAAATGTAGTGCTGGTAAATATTTTACTATGAAAATGCATTGTTGGTCCTTTTACTACAAACATTTTTATATTTTCATAGTGTTTTGAACACAATTTGGAGGTTAACTATTTGCCTATAGCTGGGGCCCTAACAGGTGCTACCGTTCCAAGTCAGGGTGGAACCGAGAACAAAAACAATTAAGAGGTGGTTTCACACTTCTCAAAAACTTACTGTCAGATGTGGTCTATTGCCATACCCAGGATGACTGCTTTGATTAGAACAAATACATATTCACAATACTGACAATTTCTTTGCTAATGAAAGCTCTAACCATTGTCATCTATGTGTCATGTCACTTCAGGATATGGGTGATCATGTCTCTCCACAACCTCTATCACTTGTAGCTGTAAGCAACATTTGACTCATTACCATTCTTTTTTGTCCCTGCTATGTCTGGCAGGGAAAGTTCCTTAATTGGGACATCATCTCTTCTCATATGCACTTGATCTGTCATTTGCTTTCAAAAAGAGGTTACTTGGTAGAACTTGTGCTGCCATGTCAGCAATTTCAGTCATCCACTGACTGTATGTTGGAAAAGACGTGTATAAAGAGATGATGAAAGATTTCTGGCTAAACCAAGAAACTCTTTCCACCAAAATTTTTGTTCAGGCCAAGAATCTTTCAGCACGACACTTGTATTTGAAGATGTACACAGGTAAATAAATAGAATATTGTTTGAATTAACTAACAAGATACATGGAGGCTTATTAAAACAGCTTGTTAACTGATCAGCATCGTTTATATTTCATGTCCCTTCAGGATGTGGGTGATTATGCCTCTCAACAACTTCCTGTTCCTTGTAGCTCAAAGCAATATTTGACTCTCTCATCATCATCATCATCATCATCTTTCGTCCTCTCTATGATTGGTCGGAACTCCATTGACAATCTCTTTCCACACTGTTCAGTCCTGTATTGCTGTCCCCAGTTCCCCAATGACAACCCTGAGTCCCAAGCAATGGTGTCTGAGAAAGTCAATTTTCATGAGAAAACACTTTCAGAAGGATGCCATAGGAGTAAGGATGAGACAATTTGCCTGCCCACTCAGTGACAGTGGCCAGCAAACTGTAATCATTTTTGTTTGAGCATAAGAGTGATTGATCTCACTTCTCCGTAAATTGTGTTAAGCATTGCATGGGATATCCAACTGATGTTCTCGATTTTTCTAAGTAGATTTGTGTATGTTCCATCCAGTCATCTTTCAAGATGAACAGAAAATGTCCAAGTTTCTGATCCATACAGTAGGACTGGTTCAATCAATGTTCAAAAGGTTTGGACTTTTAAGGAAGATGGAAGATTCAAGCACCAAATCTTGTGAAGTTTGCTACATGCATCTCATGCAAGAGCTTTGTGGATGTTAAAGGTTTTTGGGAATCTATTATGTGAGATCCAAGATATTTGAAGTTCTCAACTCTTTTGACGGATGTATTACTGAGTGACTTCAACTCAGATGGTTTAGAGGAGGTTGTGATATATTCTGTCTTACTCATGTTTCAATAGGGACCTCTCAAATTCGCTGCTTGCTTGAGTGATTGCAGCAAGGATTCTGCATCCTTGATACATTGAGAAATTAATTAAGATCATCAGCAAAGTCAAGGTTAGTCAGGTATTGTTCCTTTACCATCCTTCTCTGTTCTGCTATCAAACACATTAAGTAAGTTGCACACTCTTTCCATCCTTCCCTGTGTATGTCTTGTGAGTATCAAATTTTCCAAATCATTCTTCTGTATGATGTGTCTTAGAAATTTCAACTGTCTCTTTCTGATTTTAAGTATGAGACGCATGGACTGAGCAAGCAAGCAACCAGAAAGTCTTAAAGAAAATGAAATGGCAACAGAAAGAACACTTATACTCAGAATCAGAAAAAGACAGCTGGAATTCCTTGGAAATAATGAGAAAAGAAGCTCAGAAAACCTAACACTCGCAGGGCATATTGAGAGCAAGAAAGATAGGGAAAGGCAGCAAGCTTGTATGAAGGGATAACATAACAGGGGATGGAGTGGAAGCTTTAGTAAAAGGAGAAAACCTGCTAAGGGTCTCAAGGGATAAGAAGTTGTGGAGAGCCATGATCGCCTGTGTCCTGAAGGGATATAACACATAGAAGAAGTCTTTATATTTTCTTTAAAACTTCCTTGTTGTTCATATGTTCTGTCTAAGCTATTTTCAGGTTCTGTCAGTAGAATCACATCTGTGTTGTTTCAAGTCTCTTCTCTATCTGTAACAAAATTCTCTGGCACTTACTGACATATAAGAGAAATGATATAATATAGTATTTAACTACTCCTTTCATTGTTTCAGACTAAAGTTTCCTATCTTTAAGCACTTTACTTAGTATCTGGAAAACCTTTTTTCACTATTAAAATGCACCTTCAGATCACTGTGTTATACTTTTCAGCATCTGTTATTAAACTAACCAGATAGATAATGTCACATGTACCTACTTGATTCTGAAAAAGTCCTAATAATAATGTTTAAATGTGTGCAGGTCTCCTCACCTTGTATTAACTTCCAAACTAGACACGTTTATATATAATTCAGGTGCCCAGATCTTGAACAATTAATTGTAAAGAAAACAAAGACAATTAGATTAACTTAACACCTGAAGGAAATAAAAATTATGGGATAAAGACAATATTAGTCTGAATAATTCATAGAATATTATTATTATTATTATTATAAATTCTCCCAAAGTTCCAAGAAACCTTTGCTTGCATTAGAGAGAGAAAGAGAAAGAGTGAGAAAGGGAGAAAGGAAGACAAAAAGAGAAGGAGGCTGAAAACACGTTGCATGCAAGCAACTGGAATTATCAAGCAGACTGTCCATACTTATTCAGAAACTTTTTCAAAACAAACTTTATTATGCACATATTATTGTGTAATATCTCTCTCTCTCTCTCTCTCTATATATATATATATATATATATATATATATATATATCTATATATATATATATATATATATATATATATATATATATATATATATATATATATATATATATATATATATATATATAAGCAAGTGTAAATGGATATAAACCGACAGAATGTAGAAATTTTGAAAAACAAACAAAAATCCATAAATGTAGTTAAAATGAAAGAATTGTCGACGTCAGACGTTTCGGTTTTAATAAACCATTTTCAAGACAAAATTCATTAAAATACAAATTCAGTTCAATATGACGAAAAACGATGGACATAAAAACACAAGTCTTATCCAAGAGTAAAAACAGATAACTGACAATTTTTTAAAAAGATCAGCTTTCCGTTTAACGCAGGTCACGCCGTAGTCACATGGGCGACGCTTTCATAACGTATTCCTAAAAGTTCGTGATTATTTTAAAATTCCTGTATTTTCGGATAAGCCTGCAATCTTCCATGTTGTAAAAAACGAATTTAGGTTTGTGTTTTCAGTAGACAGTCTATAAGCAAGTGTAAATGGATATAAATCCGACAGAATGTAGAAATTTTGAAAAACAAACAAAAAATCCATAAATGTAGTTAAAATGAAAGAATTGTCGACGTCAGACGTTTCGATTTTTAATAAACCATTTTCAAGACAAAATTCATTAAAATACAAATTCAGTTCAATATGACGAAAACGATGGACATAAAAACACAAGTCTTATCCAAGAGTAAGACAGATAACTGACAATTTTAAAAAGATCAGCTTTCCGTTTAACGCGGTCACGCCAGAAGTCACATGGGCTGACGCTTTCATAATAACGTATTGAAAGCGTCGATAATTCTTTTCATTTTAACTACATTTATGGATTTTTGTTTGTTTTTCAAAATTTCTACATATATATATATATATATATATATATATATATATATATATATATATCTACATATATATATATATATATATATATATATATATATATATATATATATATATATATATAAAGACAAAAGGAAAGCTTTTCTTTAATAACCACAACTTCAATCTAAAGAATGCCACACGAATTAAAAGAGAAACTTACTTAGATGGAAAGTTCTTGAGACAGGTGCTATCAAGTCTTTCTAAAATATTACCCCCCAGTGCTCTGTTTTCCATAAAATATCTCCTTTCCTAAATGAAATACTCCTTTCACAAGTCAGAATATATGACAATGAAAATTTTAAAAAATTAAAAGGAAATGGTTAAATAAAAACCTATTATTTAAAATAAATCAATACATAAATAATTTATCAAATCAAAATACAATAGTAAATAATGATTACATTAATATAAAAAATTAAATAAATATACAGTGGAGGAAACAAATATTCGTATACATAAATTTTTTTAATTTATTGTATTTCCAGTTTATGATTTAATAGAAATAAATTCCATTTATCCATTTTAATATTTGGAAAAGTATTCGTACAATACAAATTTCAGATTTTGAAACTTTTAAATTGCTATAACCCTCTAGATTATTCAAGTGGAATATTCTAGAATGTTTCAGTAATGCTATCAGTAGTTAGTTTTAGCATAAAATACACAAACAGAACATTCTATAATTGATATTTGTGCAAGAAGGTTATCATCATAGCAAGAAAGAAATGACAAATTTGCAAAAAGAACTGATTGTTAAACTCTGAAAAGAAGGTAAAAGTTAGAGGAAAATCTCAGACAACCTGAATATTCCATTTACTACCATTAGTTCACTCATTGCAAAGTATAAAAACTCAAAACTGTTGAAAACCAAAGAATGTACAGGTGCTCCATGGAAGATTTCTTCAAGATCTTTGAGGAAATTAATGCATCAAATTAAATAAAATCCAATGGTTACTCATCAAGAGTTGCAGGATGATTTGCTTTCATTTGGAATCTGTGTCACTAAATGGATAATAAGCAATGAAATTCATAGGAACAATTTAAAGTTTAACTCCCCTCAGAAAACTCCATGTCTATTGAAAAGACACAGAGATACCAGATTGAAATTCATTTGTGAACATAAAGATGAGAAAAAATCGTATTGCAAAAGAGTATTATGAATGGACAAAACTAAAATTGAGTTGTTTGGATGTAATTCTAGAAATCATGTATGGCGGAAAGATGGCAAAGCCTTCAAACAAAAGAACACAGTTCCAACAGTGAAATTTGGTGATGGCAACATCATGGTTTGGTGATGTTTTTCTGTAAAAGGTACTGATAACATATCAGTAATAGATGGTAGTATGAATGTCACAATTTTCCTGATTTCCGTCAAAAATCTTGAACTTCCAAGATAATGATCCTAAGCAAAATCTACAAAGAAATGCTTGTTAAAAATAATGTAAATATCCTGAAATGGCCATGTCAGTCCCCAGATTAAAACCCAATTAAGAATCTGTGGCTTTATTTGAAAATTCAAATCCAATTGAAAGCTTCAACCATATACAAAGAAGAATGGAACAAAATACCAATAAAAATTTGCATTAATTGAGAACGACAAGAAGTTGGTTGCTGTAGAAGTATTAAATGAAGATAGTGTATTCTTTTTTTATTTTACAAATACTTTTTTCAGCCATTACAATGGGTAAATGGGATTTATTTCTGTTGAATCAATTTTTTTTCTGTTTTCTATGCATATTTAGTTATTATGCATCTGTGTACACTTAATTGTATGAAAAGTATGTTTATTTCTTAGTTGGAAATACAATAAATTAAAAATTTGTATGTATACGAATATTTGTTGCCCCTGACTGATTTCCCCACAAATAGGAAATAAAAAATTCAACAACAATATCAACATTTACTTATTTTCATTTGTTAGGCATGGAATTACATCATTTAGCATAATTCAGAGTTTACCTTGACTTTCTTAGCTTTGAGAATATTTTTGCACAATCTTAATTTCATAAATTTTGAAAACATAATGATATTTTCACTTCCGTTTTTAAATATATGTTGCAAAATAAAATCCTTACTACATTCCATTGGATGAAACACATTGGTAAAGGAAAGTTTAGCACATATTTTTCTTTAATAAGATATATTCAAGATGGTTAAGCAAAATTAATATATAAATATACTGTTTTAATAAATAAATGGAGCAACTACTCAAGTATAGGTATCCACTAAATTAACATCTAAAAGTGAATATATATATATATATATATATATATATATATATATATATATATATATATATGTATATGTATATATATATATATTATGCTCTACTGCGTATCAAGCACTGTTTTTAAAAATAAATGCTAAAGAACTCTGGATTATAAATCTGATTCTTTCTTTATATATATATATATATATATATATATATATGTGTGTGTGTGTGTGTGTGTGTTTGTGTGTGTGTGTGTGTTCATGGCCATGTGGTTGAGTGGTTCAAATATCACCATATCAAGGAACGTGACTACTTGATGTTATCCGCCTGTACAGGCAATCTCAGCATGTGGCACCTTTGGAAAGTGCCTGAAAAACCATACCATGGGTTGATCCAAGATGGAACTATTTGAAAGCCATCAGTGGTTGAACTAGCATGAAGTTGCAAGTCATCGTGACTGAGGGTTTGTGTGTAATAGTCTTATTCAGACACCAGATTATACACTTTCTCACAGAAACACTAAGGTCTAATAGTTGCAGTATATACCAGAAGTGGTCTCCGTGACTGTTGAAAAAACACAAATGAGCCTTAGCAGGTATGTGAAATAGTGATTGGCTAGCCAACCAGGCAGACAGGAATACTCAGATACAAGCAGCCAGCCATTACTTATATACTTGCTGTAAGCACAAATACACACCTCTAACTGTAAAAAAACATTTAAAACTAAAAGAAGAATTAAATTAAATTATAGTAGATTAACACCCACAATGCACTGAACTATGAATGGCTTTCAAGATGAGGACTCACCTAATTCCTGATATTACAATGTGTTGTTTCCATTAAAAGATCTGGTCAATTTCTTTTGGCTTTCACAAGGCACTTGAACATTAGGGAAATTATTTGAGTAAGGAAAGGTGACCAGCACGTGTAGAGATTGATCCCTAAACACTTGATTTTATGAACAAGTCTAATTATCAAGGACAACAGTGTTGTAATTGGTCAGCCTGAGATGGAGTAGAAGCTGGATAGTGTTGGACTGATGAGTCACAGATTATAGCCAGCCTTTCTTGATTCTTCCTTTACGTTCTAATCCCACAACCATCCCCCAATTCAACTCTCATTTATCTTTATTGACCATGCACATGTTGTTCTTTAAGAGCTACAGTAACCAGCCTTCCTGCCGCTCATCATTATTTTTCAATAACATATAAATATACATGAAGTTGCCTTTATAACGTTACTTACACTCTGGTAGACAGGACTTCTTCCCTTTAACCTTGTCACATACACACTGCCTCAAACCCACCCAATGAATCAAACGTATTTCTTGTTCCAATGCCCATTACAACTTTTCTCACCAACATTTTGCAGTGCGTAATAATTAGGAAACTTCCAATTGGACACAATTAATGCAGTCTCATGGAGGGGCACAGATTTAGAAGACAACAGAAGTGAAGGTTCACAAATCTCCAAGATCTGTATTTGGTTTTATAAGAATATTAATAAATCAGATTATAAATCATTTCTTTATACCATTTCCAATTTATTACTGAATATTGTCCAAAGACATTGAGATGATTAGACAAAATATAGGGTACAAAGTACTTAACATTTAGCGATTTCATATACATCCTACACATATATAATTATGTATGATTATATTACAAATTATTATTATAATATTATAATTATTATAATTATAATTATAACTATTATAATAATAATTATTATAATAATAATATTTATATTATTTATATTATTTATTATATATATTATATTATTATAATATATTATTATATATAATATATTATTATTATATTATTATTATATATTATGTATATTGTATTATATTATATTATGTGATATTATATATTTTATATAATATTATAATAATATCATTATAATAATGTTATAATTATTATTATAATATACTTAAAATATTACATATTATAATTTTGTATACTTCTTACACATATATAATTCCATTGGCAATACATTAATTTAGTCTGATAAGTTCCTATTAAAGGACAAAATGTATTACACAGAAATGACTGACAAGGTAATGCAGTTAAGTTTTTTAATTAATTTTTGTTGCATTCTTATAATTTTCTTCTTTTTTGGACATAAATCATGTGGAAATTTCCTGAACGTTCTGTATGCCGACCATGTTTGTCTATACTTATATATATATATATATATATATATATATATATATATATATATATATATATATACACACATACACACTGTGCCTTGCATAAGTATTCACCCCCTGCACTTTTCTTCATTTTCTTTGTAATGAACCAACCTAAAATAGTGTATTATTTTGAAGTGGGGTGGAAAGTATTACATAGTTTTAAAAATTATTTACATATATAAATCTGAAGAGTGTCCAATGCATATGTATTAACTACCCTTTTCTGTGAAATGCCTTGGTAAAATCCAGTGCAACTAATTGCATTCAGAAGTCACATAATTAGCGATGAGTAAATGAAAGAACTGAAAAAGATTTATGATCATTTATTCTGCACACTCAAGTTAAATACACCTGTTCTCTGAAGACCTCATAAGTTTGTTAGTGAACAAAGAGCATTATGAAGTAACTCACCAGACAAGTCAGTTGTGGAGAATTATAAAACAAGTTTAAGTTATAAAAATATTTCATATTTTAAACATCTCATGAAGCACTATTAAATCCATCATGTGAAAATGAAAAGAGTATGGCACAACTGCAAACCTATCAAGTCAAGGTTGTCCCTTAAACTGGTAAAGAGCTTTAATCAGAGAAGCTACCTAATTATAGAGCAGCTGCCACAATCTGCCACTCAAGTGGAAGAATCTGTACACAGGATAACTATTAATTGTGCACTCTGTAAATCTGACCTTTATAGAAGAATTGCAAGAAGATTTGCAATTTACCATCTGGTCAGATGAGACCAAAATTGAACTTTTGGGCCTCAATGCAAAATGTCACAAGTGGCAGAAACTTAACACTGTAAATCACTCTGAGCATCTACAACCATGAAGGTGGCATCATGCTATAGGGATGTTTTATTTCAGTAGGGACAGGGAAGCTGGTCAGAATTTATGGGGAAGATAGATGGTGCCAAATACAGAACAATCTTTGAAGAAAAGACTTAAAACTGGGATGGAAGTTCACCTTCCAACAGAACAATTCAAAGCATATTAATGTGTGAGAATAGCTCACTCAAAGCCTAAACCTAAATCCAATTGACAATCTGTGACAAGACATGAAAATTGGTATTCACAATCTCCATCCAATCTGACTGAAATTATTTTGCAAAGAAGAATGGGCAAAAACTTCAGTCTATAGATGAACAGCTGGTAAATAAGTACACCAAAAGACTTGCAACTGTAATTGCAGCTGAAATGTTTTACTGTCTTTCATTCTGTGTATATATATATATATATATATATATATATTCAATCTGTAACTGATCATTGCCTCATGCACAAATTATATTTGTGCTAAACGATAGGGAACAAAATATATTTTTATTGGTAGTATAAATTTTAACACTGTTATTATACATTGAGTATTGTATTATTATCACTACCAATTGCTGTTCACTACTTATATATACTATTTACATTGTTAAGATTGCCATATTCATGACATTTTGGCTGTTTTACATTCTGGCCTTATTCAGTTGATATTTGGTGGAATATCAAACTGAACTCTTTATTTAGTTCATGGTTGTTTTAATTCCACATGCCATACCTTTAGATATCTCAGTTTCAGTTAATTCCCCTTGATAACCCAACTCTCCAAGTTTTTGTTCCTTCTGTGGTGGCCAGGTATTAAACTCCCAACATTTTGGGTCAAGACACTTTTGGATCAATCAACCAACACTTTCATCCACTGGGTCATGTCGTGAATATAGCAATAAATATGAGGTCAACAGATACAATACCTCATCTCAATATATATATATATATATATATATATATATATATATATATATATATATATAGAGAGAGAGAGAGAGAGATACACACACAAAATAGGATATTTGTTGTTAGTCTAAATTTGCTATTATTGGTTGTATAGACCTGTTTTTTTCTCTTTTTTTTTTCATTCAAACATGGGTATCCACTAAAAATAATCTTTGGAGTAATAAGAAATAATTTCGGATTTAAAATGAAATCCATTAATTCCTTCAAATAATATGTGTATAATAAAGTTTTATGTGGAAAATATGCTTATCAATAATGTATAGTTCAATAACAATAGTTTTGTGCAACAATAGTTTTTTGCAGCCATATTTCAATGATTATTCCCTTTAACCTTTCAGTGATATGGAAATGGCTTTCCCTTTTTTACTGGAATAAATCCATGCAAGATAAAAAAAAAAATCTCAGCATCATCAAATGGAACAATTTTCACAGCAGCCAGAATTGCAAAGCCTTTTCTAAAGAGATATCAAATTTGAAGGTAGAAAGGAAATATCCATTAAGCTAACTTAATTCCAGATGCAACATCTCTAGAACCCACTTTGCCATCCCATGAAGCTTGTTTGTTAATCAAATATTACATCATGCAAGTATGTTTGGTGTAGTTATCCTTATCTTAAATACCCACTGGAGTGTTGCTTATCATCATACAGTGTTTTAATGTTAAGGATATAATTTTGTTATTGTGGGTAAGATAATGATTTGTCATTTTTTGGCCATCCCTGTTTTGAAAACTTCAATCATGTTCTTAAATAGTCTTGTCAGATTGATGATTTCATATGGATGTCAGATTGAGGCTTTCAAATGGATGCCAGATTGAGGCTTTCAAATGGATGTCATATGGTGCCAAACTTGTTCAGAAATATGTTAGCTGTGTACAACCAAATTCTCATATCTATTGCTAAAAATGGCTTTGAGCAGGTGACTTTGTTGTCATATTCACAATATTGCAGCCATTGTACATTCTGGCCTTCTTCAGATGATTGGTATTTCACACCAAACCCTGGGGTAGATTGTTCTAGTTCCATGTGCCATGTCTCTTCCAGTTTCAGTTATTTCCCATTAATTCAACTCTCAAAGTTTTTATTCACCTCTGCTGTGGCAAGGTATTGAACAAATAACTCTTTGAATCAAGTTACTGGATTACTTCCACCAATACTTTTACTCCAATGGACAAAATAAACTGTTTGGTTTAGAATTCCAATCACCTAAAGAAGGCTGGAGTATACAACATCTGAAACATCATGAATATAAAAACAAAGATGAGGACAACAGTCTGAACAATGTAAATAGTGTAAATAATTACAATACCTCATTTCAGAAATATAGACAGGAACATGTAGGATCCTTCTTCAGACCTTATGGACTGGTGCTACAGAATCTCAAAGTACCAAATAACAGAAACTATATCATTTAAAGACTTTCAACAGCAGCAACAGCTAAAATGGCTAGCACAAAGAGAAAATAATGACATAATCAAGAAGTTGATGTTCCACTTCTTCTTTTATGTGCCATATCTCTTCAGGACATAGGCGATCAATGCCCTCCACCTCCTCGTGTGCCTTCTAGCTCTTAATAAATTATGTCTTTTTGCTGTTTCTACCAGACCCTGTAAAGCTATCCACTTGTTCAAGTGCATTAAGTATGTCACACGTTACTTTCTCCTGTCCCTCTTTCCATCTATCCTTCCTGTGAGTGTCAGATTTTCCAAGCCCTCCTTTCTCATTAAGTGTCCCAGAAATTTCAGCTGTCTCTTCCTGATATTAAGTATAAATTTCTTTTTTTGTTTCCATTCTCTCTAAAACCTCATTATTACTCACATATTTGGCACAGGGTTGGTGCATCCTTCTGTAAAATCATACTTCTGCGGCTTCATGTCTCTTCTTCATCTGTGAGGAGATTGTCCAGCATTCACTTGCCATACAGGAGGACAGATATCATGTAGCAGTTTAGTACTCTTTTCTTTGTTTTTAACAAAACTTTCCTGTCTTGTAATACTCTGCTTAGCCTTTCGAATGTATCTCTGGCTATCCCAATACATCTTCGGATCTCATTGTCGCATTTGCCGTCCTCTGTCAGAACACTTCCCAGATATTTAAATTTCCATACCTGCTTGGTTTTAGTCTCCCTGACCTGTAAAATGCATTTTGAGATAATCTTTTTGCTGATGACCATGCATTATGTCTGACATTCCACACTACTTCAAATAAAATGTTGAGAAGTACTAGAAAATGAGACAACAGTTACAGAAATTGATAAATGTATTTTCCCGAAAAATTGTTTTAATAAAGAGTTTTTTGTAAGTTTCAACAGGTGATGACAATGGCTGTTTGGTCAATGAATGTTTCCTTTTGAGGAATAAATTACTATTTCTATTAAGACATTTGTAAATTAAAACAGGATTAAGATTACTATGTTCACTGGCATATTTATAAAAGCTCAACTACCAAACATTGATTAAGTAAGCTCTTTTCTTCTTCATACTTCACTATGATGTTATATTGTTAGTTTTCCACCTCTCTCCACTCATCTTCATATCATTAACCCCCTGTGGGAAAACTTGGGCTTCAGCCTCACCACACTAGGTGTTGTTGCTGTGGTTTCTCTAGCAATAAGCTTTTTTTAGGAGAGGGGTGATAGCCTCATACCCAACTAGGTTTGAAATCAGTTACCAATCACAGCTAGTCTACCCTGTTGTTTAACCCATAGTTTGTGGGAAAAGAGAAGAATTCAAAACTTTCAAAAGGATATTTGTATAAATGCAACAAACGCAATTAAAATTTGAACTCTGCTCACAGATTCCTTTTTCCACACACTCCTTCCTCAACTATGGATTAAATGGTAGGATTTCTATATGGAAAAAAATCATTGTTAATCTAATAACATTGTTAATGCAATTTTCATTTACCAAAATATGTTTAGATAAGCCATAAAGTTTCTAAAATGGAGAATTTTAAGGGAACATTGCACATTCATTAACCAAGCAGCCAGTATAGCTTTTAGTTGAAATTTATAATGTCACTTTCTTCAAACAACTTTTAAGAAAATAGGTTTTTCTGAAAAGTGATATGTAAGAAACTGGATGCAAATTTACAGTGGATGATCTAGTGATTAATGAACTTTCTATATAATTTTGTCTCAGTAAATTGCTATCTCTATTAATTAAATTAACACTTTTCAAATTGAAATTATGGTCAAACTCATTACGATGAGCAACTAATGTATTATAGAACATCGGACATCAACAGAAACATCACTTTAGTCTGATGAAGTCCTAAAGGATGAAATATATATATATATATATATATATATATATGTAGTTGGATTGATGTGAGTTTGTGACCCTGGGTTTCACACTATTTGCGATAGTTAGACAATCTCATATCAATCCAACTAAATATGTTAGCTCTAACATTGATATTGAGTGCTTTTGAATAAGTACTGCACATATAATATGTAAACAATATATATAAAAAATTGC